>JAJPUD010007029.1:0-27638 GCA_023553655.1 Myrmecobius fasciatus
TGTGTGTGTGTGTGTGTGCATGCAATGTGCGCAGATCATCTTTGTTGCTTGATATCAACTATGTGCTTTAAGTGATTAGTACAGTATTTTGATACAGTTCTTTCTTTTTCATTCTGTTTTCCCCCATTTGTATGTACAAACTATTTTAAACATTTGTATCTTAAAATTTTGAATTATAAATTTTCTCTTTCCTTACCTCTTCCTAAAACAGTAAGCAACTTGATATAGGTTATACATGGGCAATCATGCAAAATATATTTCCATATTAGTCATGTTATGAAAGAAGACATAGACCAAAAAAATGAAAATAAAGTGAAAAATAGTATGCTTTGATCTGTATTCAAATTCCATTAATTCTTTCTCTGAAAGTAGATAGCATTTTTCAATGTCAGTCGTTTGGAATTGTCTTGAATAATTGTATTGCTGACAATAGCTAAGTCATTCACAATTAATCATCATTTAATATTGCTGCTACTCTGTACAGTGTTCTCCTGAGTCTGCTCACCTCATTCTGCATCAGTTTGTGCAAGTCTTTTCAGGTTTTTCTGAAATCTTCCTGCTCATCATTTCTTATAGCACAGTAATATTCTATTATAATAATATGCCACATTACATCCATTCTTCTTACGATTCCTTCTTTGACTTGAAAGGCATACTTAGTTCTATTAAGGAGAGATGATAATGGGTTTAAGACTGATCAGAACTATGAAAGACTTAAACTGTTTTTAATGCAAAAGGCCACATTTTGTATCAAATCAATTTTTCTTGACATCATTGCATTGGTAAAGGTTTTTAAATAGAGAATGGCTTTCCATGTAAATATCAGATACTCAGCCATCTACATTTTAAAATGCTTGGATCTGGTTTGCATATTTTCAACATAGTATTAAATAATGAGTATAGAACTAAGTTGAAGGCTTGTGGTAATCAACAAAAGTGGAATAATTCTTATAGTATTTGGGAATGGCTTGTTCAACAATTAGTAAATTGTAACAAAAATTAGCTACTTGTTATACCTTTGGAATTTGGGGTATGATACATTTTGTTCCATAGTCAGCATATTTGTTTTCTTGTATCTGTAGAAGTTTTGGGAAGTGTAAATTGTGAAACATATAAGTGGACAGTGCGTTGCTTGTATTCTTATCTTTTGGAAATAAATATGTAGTTTCTGTTCTTAACAAAGATGGGATCAAGCTTGCTCCTGGGCAAAGCTGATAAATTGCTTTGCTAGGGATTTATGCACCCCTGTAAAGTGTTTGAGCCAATAATCATAGTTCTTATCTGGACATGTTACTTTACAGTTTTACAGAGGCGTTTCCATTTGTCTCCAACCTTGACATAATTCTTTCTTTCTTTCATTATGTTAATAAGTTTTTTGTTTTATGTTTGATCTAACATGAGTTTTCTTTGTGTTAATCTTCCTTTGACCATAGAAATGACCAGAAATTTTTCATAACTACTTTTAAGGATTCTCCCCTTTTTTGGGAGGAGATGGGCTCTATAGTGTAATTTTAAAGTAATAATGAATTATTTGTTTTCTTTGCGTTGCTTTTGCATGTCATATTGACAACTTTTGTATTTCAATTATGAAGGGTATCAAAGTTTTTTAATACTTTTATTTTCCAGATTTCATTTTGCAGGTTTCTTTTTTGTTTCTTTTAATTGGGCAATAGAGTGTTCAACTTTTCTACTGCATGTACTAGCTAAAAATTGATATAATTAATCTTCAGGTGTTTTTTTCCATTAATTCTTGGATAGTTTTCTTAAAAAGTATTCCATGCCTGTCCTGGGCCATTTTCTTAAACAAATCTACCTTTCTTCCTGTGGTTCTTAAAATTTCATTATCTCCAGCATAGACTGTTGTATATATTGGGCTCTATTTTTTTTTTAATACTTTTAATCATATATAGTAGGAGAATGTATTTGTTCATGATGGTTCTAGTGAATTGGTCAGTAAATACTGTTTTAATACAGTTGATCTCTTGGTTTTATGCATGCTGTTGATCTCACTTTCCAAAATTCTCATCTAAGTATATTCTTCACTTCAGACTCATTCAGTATATCAATGATATTTTTGCCATCTGTTTCATTATTAGGTAGTACTTCTGGAGTTTGTGTTAAGTATAGATTGTCAATGCCTTCAGATTCTTCATCTTTTCCCTCTTCTGATTTAAGTAACTCCTCAATTTCCACTCTTATTTCATCTAATTTGGGCTTAGGAATGAAGTTATTTCTTACGATTGCCCTGCATAATCTGCAATACGTTGTTGTATAACTTGGAGCTGAGGATATCGTTGACAAAAAGCAGTATGAAGCCCTTGCCAGTGCCTGGTAAGATCTGTTTCCAATTTTCTTGTGATGTTGCGCTGAATCATAATAAAAGCATTCATATCTCCAGTCCATTTCATGCGCACTCCTGGTTTGCCTGCTTAGTGGTCAGTGCCTCTTGCACAGAAGCATCTCCAGCAGATGGAGTATTGGTGCTTCTGTGGTTCTGCGTATGGGACCTTCTTGTGGTCCCAGAATAAGAAAGGATGCTGCACACGGAGGATAATGTGAAGTAGGGACAGCCTGCAACTCTATGCAAACACCTACCATCATTCAGTATACTCATAAGGTTTCTCTCCAATATGAATTATCTGGTGCTCAGTAAGTTGTGTATGCTGGCTAAAAGTCTTTCCACATTTATTACATTCATGAGGCTTTTCCCCAGCATGAACTCTTTGATGGCAAGCAATAGTAAAAGTTGACATGGCAATGGATTTAGCAAATTTATAAAATAATAGATACTGGTTTTACCATAAGATGAAACAAGTGAAATGGTTAAGATCTAAGAAGGGTCTAAAAGGCCCTTTATGGGCAACATCTACATGAACTCATCTCTTTCTAAGATTCCTATCACCAGTTATATCACACCAGCCAGGATGCTAACCCACTCAGTGGAGGGGGAGAGGGGAGGGGGGAGTTTGCTCTTGCATGCCTCAGCCTCCAGACAAAGAATTCCCTCCTTGGCTCTCCCTCCCACCCTAGTCCCTACACTCATGACATGGATGATGGACTGAGCTTTTGGAGGCTATTGTTATTATTACTACCACTAGTAGCAGGAGTATCCCTAAAGATGATTAAATCCTCTCAATGGTTGCATATTTGAATGTTTGAGGTTTGGAGGGTTGGAGGGAAATGGAGACAGACCTTTAATTTCATCAGAATAGTGAGCTTTCAGTCTGGAAATTCCCTACACAAGTGCAAATCATCACTTTGTGATTTATAGTCTTAGACTATTGTCTGAGGGTACTGGGAAGTTAAATAACTTTGCCAGTGGCATAGTCATGTTTTAAGGCAGTACTTGAACCTACTGCTTCCAGGCTCCTAAGGCTAGCCTTTTATCCATTATACAATCACTGGAAAATAAAGAAGTGTTAATGATAGTTAATTGTTCTGCCAATCCAACAACTTACTCATATAATTCTTTCCATTCCTTTAGCACCAAAAAGGAGTAAATTATGCAGGTAAATATGATACATGCTATACTTTAAATAAAGAGGCAGAAGTTTCATCATTTTTTAGAAATTCATGTATTCAGAGTATGCTTAGTCTGAAAAGTCAAAATTTATGAAGTTTTACTATAGTTGCATTGTTGTGACACTGAATATTACAAATTGAGCATCAAAGATAATTTAAGATACATTATACAGAGAAACAAAAACCTCTTATACCTTCTTTTCACCATTGTTGTCTTTAAAAAATGCAACACTGGGGCAGCTAGGTGGCGCAGTGGATAGAGCACCAGCCCTGAAGTCAGGAGGACCTGAGTTCAAATGTGGTCTCAGACACTTAACATTCCCTAGCTGTGTGACCCTGGGCAAGTCACTTAACCCCAATTGCCTCAGCAAAAAACAAAAAAAAAAGCAACACTATATACATACACACAAGATATTGTTGGATTCCAATTTCTAATCCATTTTGCTCTCTACTTCTCATTTAATGAATGACTTTACTCCATTCATATTCACAATTATGATATGTATTTCTTCTCTCCATCTTATTCTATTCTATTTATCCTTCTCTCTATTTTTTTGCCCTGTCTTGCCTCCAAACTGTTTTACTTCTGATTACTGCCTCCCTGGACCTGTGCTCCCTTTTATCATTCTATCCATTTTTCTCAACCCCCTCCCCTCCTACTTCCCTATTGGGTAAGAGGGATTTCCACACTCACCTGAGAGAGGGGGAGAAGGAAAGGAAGAGGAACAGTATTTTTTTTCTTTGAACCAGTTCATTTAAGAATGAAGTTCAAGTGTTGTCCATTCCACCCTATTTTTCCCTCCATTGTAAAAGCTTTTCCTTGCATGCCTCAGGAGTTACTCCTTAAAATATTATATCTTATTGCCATTGCAAGTTTTTTTTTTAAATTCCAAGTTACTTGTAAAGGCCTCAGTCATTATTACACTTAATGCATTTTTTAAATATCACTTGGGAAAAAAAGTCCATCTCTCTGTTATTATTACCAAGGGAAGAAAGTATTTTAGGAACTTGAAAATATGGTTTTTCTATCAGCTAACTTATTTTTCTGGGGAGGGGAGGAAATTAATGGTACATTTCAATCTTACAGAATGTAATCAGTCTATCTTCAGCTGTTAGCAGTAATATAACTTATGTCTTAATTCTGAGTTTCCTAAGTACTTAGCAAAGTACTCAATACTCCAGCAGTTTTATTACTCTTAAATGCTTTTTGAACAAGGCTGGTTTGCTGTTTTATTTCATCTGCAAATGCTTATCAAGGTTAATATCCAATTCTGATCTGCCAAGTTGTACCTATAACATTTTATTTCTTAATCACCACTCCTTATGATGTATTTAAATGTCCATAATCATTACAAATAAGCTTATTTTGTCTGATATTATCATAGTACATGCTAATGAGCTTCCAGTAAGAAAGGTTATTCTTTCTGGCCTTGGCTTAAAATATAAATTTAGTGTTGAATTTTGACTCTTAAACTTATCAGTTAACACATATTTATTTAGAATCTACTGTGTGTGCATAAATGTGCTAGTTTCAGATAGATCTTAGAGCTGTATCTTCAATTAAGGCAACAATACATCACCTTACCTCTAAGAAACATTTGCTTTTGGGAGTACAAGCTGATGTGTGGGAACTAAGAATCTGTCAAGTGAACTGCTATTTTCACTGATCTTTTTAGAAGCATTAAGGAATACTGGTTGTCACATTATCCAGAATCTTCTAAGCTTGACTCTTATTATTTATATCTTTATAATTTCAAGGAATCTCATTTGTTAGATAATAACATGGGTATTGACCAAGCATATTAAAGTGATAACCTGTACTTGGCATAAGATTTTGCTGATAGAAATTTAGTCTGCAGGAATTCAGATTGTGCTGGGTTCTGATAGATGAACTTTTACAAGTTTATCATGCTTGGAACTAAGCCTTCAGGTCACTTGGCCATGACCAAAAGAAACATTCTGCACTTGGAATGATGTGCCTCATTATTAGTTCTCTGGGCTCACACTTGGTTACAACACAGAAGAATTCAACATTTCATCATATGTATGTTCCATTAACTTGGTCATCCATTCCTTAGTATATGGGTACCTCCTCAGATTCCCATCTTTTGTCGCTTAAAAAAGTGCTATAAATATGTTTTCATATGCTAAGAATTTGTTCTGTATGAGACTTTTGTATCCTTGGTTATTTCTAAACCATGCTGCCTACACTCAGGCCATTCCCCTTGTTGTCCCCTCATTGGAACCTGGACCCTGTCTCTGGGACAGTGCACTCTCATGGGTGAGATTTTGCTTTTTCTTGCCTGGAGCCAGGCTTCTAAACCTTCTCTCCATCAGGCCTCAGCTCCCTCACTTTCCAACTTTGCTTTATTTGTATTTTTTCCATTAGAATATAAGCCCCTAATTTGGAACTATGTTCAAAAAGTTATCAAACTGTGCATACTCTTTGACCCAGCAGCATTTCTATTGGGTTTATATCCCAAAGAAATCATAAGGGAAGGAAAGGGCCCCACATGTGCAAGAATGTTTGTGGCAGCCCTTTTTGTAGTGGCTAGAAACTGGAAACTGAATGGATGCTCATCAATTGGAGAATGGCTGAACAAATTATGGTATATGAATGTTATGGAATATTATTATTCTGTGAGAAATGACCAGCAGGATGATTTCAGAGAGGCCTGGAGAGACTTGCATGAACTGATGCTGAGTGAAATGAGCAGAACCAGGAGATCATTATACATGGCAACAACAAGACTATATGATGATCAGTTCTGATGGACATGGCTCTCTTCAACAATGAAATGTTTCAAACCAGTTCTAATTGTTCAGTGAAGAAAGCCATATACATGCAGAGAGAGGGATATGAAATGTGGACCACAACATAACATTTTCATGCTCTCTATTGATGTTTGCTTGCATTGGGTTTCCTTTTTCTGATTCTTCTTTCTTGTAGATACGATTTTTCTTGCACAAAAATGCTAAGTGTGGAAATACATATACATATATTTGATTTGTCAAGTATTTTAACATAATTAACATGTAGTGGATATCCTGCCATCTAGGGGAAGGGTAGGGAGTAGGGGGGAAAATTTGTAACAAAAAGCTTTGTAAGGGTTAATGTTGAAGAATTACCCATACATATGTTTTGCAAATAAAAAGTTTTCATTAAAAAAAAAAGAATGTAAGCTCCTTAGGGTGGAAAATAGAATAATTGCATTTGTATCCCTTTTCAAACTTTACTTCCCATAAAATGTCTTATGTAGTATACATGAAACCATTCCAACAAATGAACAAAAAAATTTTTTAATCTAATTTACACATTTCCTTTAATTCTTTAAGGGATTTTAGAATTTGATGATCTCACTTCATCTACCTATTCTAAAGATGAGAAATTGAGGTGTAAGAAATGAAGAGATGTGCCCATATTATTGGCAAAACTAGGAAGAGAAATCAGGGATCTTTTTGTTTATTGTCTTTATTCTTAATGTTGAGATTGGTTTGGATTTTATAAATCTGCTCATAATTTTTAAGAAGAGACTTAATTGACTTTTAGTGAAAAATCCATTTTTCTTATTCAAAGTCAAGCTATCAAGAAATAGGAAAATGTTTTGCCCACATTCAGGTAATCAGCTACGTGAATCCTGTAACTTTGGTCTAGACATAGCTAGGATTTTTCAATCTCAGTCACAGGTCCTAATCTCTCTATTTCTTAGACTCACACTTCATTTGAAATTTCTAACAGTATACCACTGTAACATTGTTCTTTGCTATGTAATTAAGGGAAACGGTGTTGGAAGCTGGAGCTTCTGTGGACCTGGACTTTGAATAAAGGCATAAAGGTATCTTTTGCTAAATTTCATGCCATGACAGTATATACTATGATGATAGTCTGTCTTTACAAGTCTGAATACCAAGAATAAATATAAAAAATTTCCATTCATGGCTGAAAAGCATTTAATGAACAGATGACTTAAGCTCTCTTAAGTACAGATAATGCTACAGTCTTGCTAGAGGATGTAGGCCCTCATTTTTCTACTAACATTAGGGAAAACTGCAACCTCTTCTGGTCTGTTTCTTTGTAATATGAAAGAATTGGATTAGGTGACTTCTCTTATCCTTACTAATTTTTTTTTCTGAGATAATTGGGATTAAATGACTTTCCCAGGGTCACACAGCTAGGAAGTGTTAAGTGTCTGAGACCACATTTGAACTCGGGTCCTCCTGACTTCAAGGCTGATGCTCTAACCACTGCACCACATAGCTGCCCCCCCTACTAGCTCTTAAAGGCTTATAATACTGTGAAGCTTTTTTCAGGTCAAATTAGGTGGAATTAGCTCTCCTTAATGGGTTGCATCTTTCCATTAAAAAATCCAAGTCAGCTAAATAAAACACTAAGAAGACTTATTTTGTATCATATGGTATATTGCCTCACAGCTAGAGTTTCACCAATGCTTTTAATAAACCAAGCTTGAGTAAATCTTCATTACTATTAAGATTATTTGTGTCCAGTTGAGATTACAACAGGATACAATATTTCCATTACAAAAGAAATGTTACCCCTTTGCTAAAGCAACTATCTTTAATGAGTCCTTGGAATAAAAGTTTAGTTAAGAATAATATCAAATGTCCATCTTTCAAACTCTAACAACTTACTATTGGTAAGGGATATGAATTTCAGTTCCCATTGTTCAAGTGTTACACTAGTACTCATATGAATTTGCTGAATGAAATTGCTCTTTATGAGGCTACCTGATAATGTTTTCATACCATAAAGTTTTACAAATGACAGTTTTTAAAATATTTGTCTGGGGAGATATTTGTAATATCATGTACATGTGTATATATGATTATTGTGTGTGTATTTGCATATGCATATATATCACATGCATACCATGATCTCTGTATACAGCAGTATGTGTGTATGTATGCATGTGTGTGTATACACAAACTCATGCAATGATCATTGATCTAGAAGTAGATGGGGGTTAATCTAGATCATTTCTCTTAATTTTACAGATGAGAAAACTGAGATTAGAGAGGTGAAATGATTTGCAGGTCATATAGATAATTATAAGTAAATAGTTACCTTTTATATAGTACTCATTGTGTGTGCCAGGTGCTATGTTAAATGCTCTTCAATTAGTATCTCATTTAATCCTCACAATACTGCAAAGACAGGTGCTATTATTATCCCCATTTTACAGACGAGGAAACTGAGGTAAAGTAACAAACAGGATCATACAGAAAGTAAGTATCTAAGGCTGGCATTTGAACACAAGTCTTCCTGTCTTCAGGCCTAGTACTCCATCCATTGTACCAATTAATTGCCCCTGATGAGTTCGGGGTAGGTATTTCAACCCAAGTTCTTTTTCTCTAACTCCAATGCTCCTTTACTGTACACTTTCATTACTTATTACATAGGAAATTTGTCAATATTAAAAGAAAGCATAAGATGAGATTTCCCTGAACAGCTTTTTAATTCTTTTAATTTCCTTTCCTTTTTTGGATCTTAACTATTTAATTTATTTTAATTAACCAAAATCTGCCTTCTCTCCTTCAACTGATTATGAAGCCTAAGATTGCATTAGCTTTTTTTTGCCTGTGTCAAAGAAATCACTGGGTGTGGTAGTTTCATGTGTGTATGTAAGATATTATCACCTATCTGCTGCACTGAGATTATTTGTTCTATATACCTGTTCTGACACCCAGTGAACTTAAAATTAATCGGGGAGGGAAACTTTCAATTTTGAAACTGGCCACAATTTTCTTCCAGTTCTTTGGATGCAACTCTTCTCTTTCTAAGAAGGTCTTTTTTTTCTAGTCAGTGAAAAGCATTATTGACTACTCTTGACTGCTAGCAAAATTCTGGAAATTACATTTGGGTCACATCCAGTCATCAGGTTATACACCTATTCTTGTAGTCCTATATCACATGTGAGTTTCTTACTATTGTCTTTTGCCTTGTGGGGCAGTGTACCACACATTCATAGTCTTTCTGCCAAGCAAAATTCATGGCCTTACATCTTACGGATTCTAATTTCCTGTTCTGCTTTCTACTTTTTTACAATCCAATAGTATCTCAAGACTTGAAAATGGTGCTTTATCTTGTATAGCAAAATCTCTAATACAATTTTCAATTTCTCATACTCATCCTTTATTTCTTTTTTCTTAGGAAGGTTCTGTCTTTTACCCAGTAATCTATATAGTACTTATCCTGGTGTTATTTTCTGTTTTTTAAAATACCTTTCAATTTTTCCCTTTTATGAGTCTATTTAAAAGTCTGGGAGTTTGCCAGCTTTTTGTTGTGAATGTAGGGCTATATGACCATGTTTGACAAGATCTTTACCAGGGGTCCTAGTACCTATGATTTTCAATAGAACTTCATCTGTTATCACTAAGGATTTTAAGATTTGTTCTGTAATCTTTTGTACAATTATTATTATCTCTGCATTTGAAACTCTAGGTCAAGTCAAGTCAAATCAACAAGCATTTATGAAACAATTACCATGTGCTAGGCACTGTACTAAGATTTGGAGCAAAAAGAAAAAAAAGTCAAAAAACCTTATTCTCATAGATCTCACAGTCTAATGGGGGAAACAACATGCAAACAATTCTGTACAATAAGATATATACAGGGTAAATTGTAATTAATCCCAGAGAGTAGGCAGGACTAAGATTAAGCAGGACTGGAAAAAAGGCTTCTTGCAGGTTAGCCTTTAGTTAAAATTTGAAGGAAACCAGAAAGCCAACATGACATTTTGATCGAAGTGTGGGGGACAGCCAGTGAAAATACCTGGAATTGGGGTTTCATGTGAAAACAGCCACAGGCCATTGTCTCTGCATAGCAGAAGTGAGAAGAGTAAGGTATAGAGAGAAAAGTGGAAATTTAATAAAGAACCAGGTCATGAAGGTTTTAAAAATTAAAAAGAGGATTTTGTATTTGATCATGAATATAATAAGACATTGGAGTTTTTTGAGTTGGGGTCCTGGGTATAATGATTAGATTTGTTTTTTTAGGAATGTTATGGAACTAGGCCAAAGGTGCCACTCCAGATTTTTGAAAACTTGTGAAAGCCTTGAAAGGCAGGGATTTAGTCCTAAATATTCTGAGTAATTATGTTAGTATGCACCCCAATCTTCTAAGTTTGGCAATTTTATGAAACCAAGCTAAATATTTACTGGTCTTGTTTGGAGATGAACTAACAACTATCACTAGGGTAGATGATTCTTATATCTTAAAGATACATTTTTTAATATTGATAAACCTGATTCTTAATTGATTCTTTCTGTTACCAAAAATATTCACATTTCAGAGCAATCTCCTGAAGTTTCTTAGTCCCCATATTTCTTGAGATAGCTACTATTTGACATACTATACACTTTGAATGAATTAGTTTTATTTTATGTTCTTGTATGTTTCTACTGAATAGAAAAATTTTATTAGTCTCAAATAATAGGAAGCAATCTGTTCGCATAAAACGGGTTCATTAATTCAATATTAAAGCTCCCAGCATCCCTTCAATTTTCTAGATTATCTCAACTGTTATTCTTATTTTACCATGTAAATATTGTGATGCTTTGAAAGGGCCAGATAGCACAATGGATAGAGCACTGGGTCTAGAGTCAAGGAGACCTCAGCTTAAATTCGGCCTTAAATACTTAGTAACTGCCTGCCTGCCTGCCTCTCTCTTTGCTGCCTAAACCTGGATGATTTTTGTTCATGTTTTCCCTCAGATACTCTGATCAAGATCTACCCAGCATGGGAAAGCTAGACCTTTGTCCCATGTTTCTATTTTTCCATTAGACCAGCTAGATTTAAGGTCTGTTTTAAGTCTGTCATTATTGCCACAAGATTGGTCCACCCCCTTTTCCTGTCATTCTTATTCTTGATAATCTTGTATCCCATTTTTCACAAACATATCATCATTTGATATCATTATCACCTTTTATGCCAACATTATTATTTAACTTTGGATTTTTTAAAATAGTTCATTCCATGATTTGTTGTCTTATGTTTTGTTTTATATGAGTGTGTGTATGTATGTGTATGCATATATTATACACACACTGCTCACCACAACAAAAAGCATTTATATGTTGTTTTATATATATTATATATAAATATATTATGTGTTATATATTTATGTATAAATATATAATATAATACATATATTATATGTTGGTTTATTGATATATATGTATATACATATATATATATAAAACAACATGTAAATGCTTTTTGTTGTACTGAGCAATTTGTGATCATTAATATACTTATTAATTTAGTACTGGTATACAATCTTAGCTACATTATTATTTGTTATTTTTCTGTCTTTTTTTCTAGTTGTCACTTAGTATTTTTCCTTTATTATGTGCCTACAGTAATGTTTATTACTTATATGTTGTGGTGTTGTTTTGTTGTGGTGTTGTGTATTGTTGCTATAATCATTTCATTAAAAAAGGTAAGTACATGAAGTTTTATCATATTCTGAGATCTACAGGAGTGAGTTGGTCTGAATCCATATTGACCTCTGTTCATCTTAACTTTCTTCCCAAATACCTCTATAAGAGAAAAGTTTCTAAAAAGTTTTGTACGTAGAGATGAAACAAATCATTTCTAAATATGTAACTAATCCTTAGAATTATAAGCACTGTTCACTTGCTTTCTGTTTCAAAAACCCTTGACCATCTCTTGAAGGCATCAAGAAAAACACAATTTCCTCTCTCTTCTCCATGATCCCAAAAGAATGAAATGTGTTAAGTGCAGCTTCAAAGCTTCAAAGATTTGAGTGTACAAGCAGAATAATCTGATAACCAAATTTTCTGAAGACAAATTCTCAGCAAAAAATATCTTTATAGGTTTTTTGTGTTTTTAAAACTCTATAGCATACTTCATTACAATTTTTTTTTCTTTTCATAACTTTGGAGCAATCTCTACTATAACTAGATATTTCATATCAAAAGACAAACTTGACCCTCATTATGTGCACTATTGGCCTATGCTTTTTGCATATAATTATATTTCAGGAGACTTTGTTCATCTAAGGTATATCAGATCTACAATGTATCCATTTAATTATTACTATTATTATTATTAATTTTTAATTTTTATTTAAATTTTTTTTTTTTTGCTGAGGCATTTGGGGTTAAATGACTTGACACAGCTAGAAAGTGTTAAGTGTCTGAGACCAGATTTGAACTCTGGTCTTCCTGACTTCAGAGCTAGTGTTTTATCCACTGTGCCACCTACCTGGCCCCATTTAATTATTTTCTATGGTATATTCAGGAATAGTGATAATAAGCTCTAATCTGAAGTTACTACTATTTTACTAAAATGGCTTTAATCAAAATAACTACAATGATCATGGATCTAAAGTTGGAAAAAACCATCTTGGAAAAAGATCATATGGTTCAACCCTTCATTTTCTTGTCAGGAAAACGGGGATCTAGAGAAATTAAGGAAAATAAGAAATAAGGAGAGTTAGGTTTCAGACTCATGTCTCATAACTCTTAAGTCCATTGATCCTTTTCATTGCACCATGATATTCTCTATTAATTTTTTAAAAGCTTGCTGGAGAATTTTGTGCCTCTCTGTTGATACAGAAATATATTAACTAACACATTTTTTTCTAACCAACTCTTCTGTATATACCTTTTAAGTAATAAGCTCCTAAGTTTTATTACATAATAATTTCTTTTAACTTTCAAGTGCAGATAGCTGCCAGTTTTGCTGATTGCTGATTAAGTGCTATTGGCAGCAAGAGTGTTTAAAATATAAGGAGATTGGCTTATAAAAATAACTCTTATACCTTTTGTGTTGTTTCACTTTTTAAATTTCAGTTTTACAGCTACCAGCACAGTAGGAAAGAGAAACATGAGCCCCATTCAAGAGGAAGCTGGCTCTGAAGACATAGAGTCAGTGGAAATATCAGACTGTGAGCTTGATCAAACAGATTCCTCTGCAGAATCCCTTACAGAAGGGAAGAAAAAAGCCAAAAAGTGTAAAAAAATGAAGAAAGAACTCACGTCAGCTGGTAGGTATTATTTCCTAAAGGTTAGAAGTTACTTTCTCTACCTTGAACCTTTTATAATTTCATAAGTTTGAGGAGGGATCTTAGGACCATTTAAGTATGGCATGTCATTAGTTCTCCATGAGAGATTTTTTTTTTTTTGAGTACACTTTTTTTTTAATTAAAGCTTTTTATTTGCAAAACAAATGTATGGGTAATTTTTCAACATTGACCCTTACAAAGCTTTCCGTTACAAATTTTTCCCCCCAGTCCCCACCCCTCCCTTAGATGGCAGGAAGTCTATTATATGTCAATTATGTTATCTTGCTGTGCAAGAAAAGTCGGATCTATAGGGGAAAAAAAATTTGAGAAGGGAAACACAATGCAGGCAAACATCAATAGAGAGCATGAAAATGTTATGTTGTGGTCCACATTTCATATCCCTCTATCCATGAGAGATTTGGACCTATCTATATTTAATTTCACCTGTAAGATTTAACACAGACTTTAAAAAAAAAAAAGAAAAGAAAAAAAAAAGCACTACCTAAAAATCCCAATTATGTTTTGGGGGTATAGAGAAAAGCATACATATTAAATAATGCCCTTTTTTTAAATAGACATGGGACATAGTTCATATTCATCTTCCTTTTTTATTAATATTAATGAAATCAACAGTGAAGCCAAAATGTTGCATGCATATTTTAAATATGTCATGGTAAAACTTTTAATGACTCAAAACTGTAATTGCCAGTCTCAGGAATTGAGCTCAAAAGGGATTTTACTTCTATCAAACATGCAACTTTTTAAGAAATTGATAACTTTTAATTAAATTGGCTGTGTCAATTGAGTTGAGTTTTCTTTTGGATTGCCATTCTTAGAATAAAACCTTTTAACAGTGCAAGTACAGCAGTTTAATGAATCCTTTTAACCTACTTTGTTTAAGTATTTAATACTATTAGTGTCTGTAAGATGTGGGTCAGAGATAGCAGATGCTTAACATGTTGAATCTAACAATATTGATTACTCATTTATTGTCATAAGGCACTGTAACTTTGTGAAACTACAGAGTTCAAACAATCTTAATGATCTTTGTTAAATTCTCCAAGCATATACATTCAGTATTTGAGCAGTTTTTTGTTTTTTTAAATATCCCTATTGTAATGAACTAAGTGCAACCTCAGGCAGAACCCTGAAGAGCAGAACTCTTCATTATATTGATATATATATATATATATATATATAATATAGATATTCCCAGAGTTCCACAAAAGAAGCCTTAGGGAAGAAATTCTGGAAGGGGAATTTAAGCATCTCAGCCTGGGAATGATAATATCAGGATTCAAGGAGGGGTTTTTGTGTGTCTAACATTTCATTTATAGTGCTACTATAAAAGAAACAAAGGCAGGGGCCCTCCCTACAAGTTAATTACATATACTTTTTAGTAATTGAAATAGTGAAAAAAGAGTTGCTAACCAAACCTCACAACAAACACTTGTATGTGTGTAAAGAGTATGAACCAGTTACTTTTCAGATACTAATATTTACATGGTATAGTGTTCTAGATTTGGAGGCAATTCTGTATCTTCCACTGATTACCTATTTGACTCTGAACAAGTAAGTCACTTTCCCTTTCTTGGCCTTGGTTTTCCTCATTTGTAAAATGCACGGATTAGATGGCCTTAAAGATCATTTAGAGCTTTTGATCCTATTAGATTAATATATCATTTCTTTAATTTATTTATTATAAAAGAAATATTACCTTAAAATGTTTTGTTACAAAATCATTAATACTGATATTAATAATTGATTTCTTTAAGTCTTTATATATATATATATATATTCTCATTTTTCTCCAAAGGCAGATAATTCAAATATTATTATTCCCCTCTTGTAGGAAACTCATTGAGGTTCCTGAAGTCACATACAGCTAGTAAATAACTGAGCCAAGATTTGAAATGAGGGTATGTTGCCTACAACATTTAGCCCTTATTTCCTTTTATCATACCATTTCCCATGGGTATCAAAATCACTTAAATGAAAGAATATTCAAAAATATAATAGAAAAGGAATGACTTTTTACAAACTACTACTACTATGCTGATAAGAAAAGATAATCTTTATTTTCATATCCTCACAGCTATTGGAACTAACTTTTTTCCATGTCACTAGTCACTGAATATATGTCGAATGAATAAATTTTTACATAAGCTCGTGGTTTGGGATTTGTGCATCTCATTCCTTATATTCACAGGAAGCAGATATGTAAAGAACAATAAATTCCCTGTTTGTGTTTATTATAATCATATTGGTTTATTAGTTTCATTTTCAAAGTACAGTATTTATACTGTTTTGGACTTGGATATTAATGAAAAAAAGTCTAGCATGTAGTGTGAATTTCCATTTGTAATGTATATTTGTATCTAGAATTATGTAATTCCCAAGACTTTTTAATAGAATGGGCTTATTTAGTCCACTAAACCCATAAGGTGAATCAGTCATAAGTATATGGCATTTTTAGCTGGCATTTTGTAATTTTGTATTCTTACCTTTCTATCACCATAACTATCTCCCACCCATTCTACCTAATATACTCTACCAAAAAAATTACATGACTAGTATGACAACTAGATCATGACAAGATTGACAGAAATCAAAAGCTTCTTGAATCCCACTGAAATATCATCTTTTTTGGAAGGAAGTTTCCAGTGAATACAAAGAGGAAATGTACCAAAATATAGTTCATGGTTAAATTCTTTAATGTAAAAAGAGAAGTCCAGTTCCAAGTTTAGGGTTCTTCTCCCCCTTCCATCACTCCTTACACACATAAAAAGCACGATTGCATGATACATTAGACCTTTAATGTTTGCCAAGATCTGTGTTTTATTGGAGTCTTGGAAAAACTGCTGAACTTTTAAATCTTATACCCTTAAGGTTACACTGAAAAGTTTAGAATCCACTTAAAGCAATAATCTTCTCAGATACTGTTACAGGTTTCATTAAAGTTAGAAATAAGTTCCAAAGTTGCTGTCAGTCATTTGAAGCCCAGGAAAAAGCAGTTCACTTACCTCCCATGAAGATTTTTAATGACTATATTAGGACTGGTTTTTAACTTAAATATTGAAAAAAAAATTTATGAAGCAAATAGCAGTTTGCGTGTTGAAATTATGCTTGTTGAAATTATGCTTGTGTCTCTTCTTTGCCTGGTAATAGGCTAGAGCTTCTCAGAACATGCTAGAGTGCTCTCTAGGAGATGCATGTTGTAGGGCCCCCACATGTAAGTATTGCTTAGGTCCCTTAGAGGCCTTATTAGCTAAAGGACAGGATACAAGGTTGGCTGGCCTTTTCCTGAATTCTCCTTTTTAGTTGTTTTTTGCTTGTTGTCTTCCCCATTAAACTGAGCTCCTTGAAATTTTGGTCGTTCTTTGTATCTCCAGTGCTTAGCTCAGCGTCTAGCACATAGAAAGTATTTAATAAGTGCTTACTAACTGAAGTTAATCAGTTTTAGAAATTTTTGAAAATCCATTTTGGTTTGGCAGGAAGATAATCATTAGTTGTGCAAAAACTCTCTTTGCATTTGTGTTTTTCCTTTTTTCAAACATGCAAATTTGATCAGAAGGGCAAATAGATCGAAGCAAATTCATAAAACCTTGGAGTAAAGGAGACAACTTAAAAATCATATAATCATAAGGTCAGATGTGAGGTTGGAAGATGCCAGGAGCATCTATTCCATCCCTTTCTTCACAGTTAGAAAAACAGGCCCAGACAAGATGATTTGGCCAACCAAGGGCATGTGAATAATATACATCTATAGCAGAATCTGGCTGAAGTTGGAAGGGCCTCAGAAGCCCTGGAATCACATGCCTTTATTTTAGAATGAAGAAGTAAAGGATCCAGAGAAGTTATATAGTTTAACCAAAGTAGTTGGTGACAGAATGAGAAATAGAGCCTGAGGTCTCCTGATCCTAGTAAATAGAAGTAATTTCAGGAAGAACCATTAATAGGGAAGGAGATTGGGAGGTAGGTTCATGGGTGTTAAAAAAAAAATTTTTTTAAAGCTTATTTAAATAAATCTTTGCTGTGTTGTGAAATGGTGCCTATGCAAATCCAGTTCCTAGAAGACCTGGTCTTTTCACTATTTCATCTTTGGGACTTAATCAGTTCAAGAGTTTCAGGTACTTCTTTCTTATATGATTCAAGAAAGTTACAGGCACAATTATCTGGGTTCATTTTTTTTCTCCTAAGTCTCAAAAAGTAGCCTTTAAAACCGAAGCATATCAGTTAGATTATCTTGTGCCTCAATCAGGCACCCCATTCTTGGCTATATAGTTATTCAGTCTTGCTAACTTAAATGGACGTTTCCATGTGTTCAGATAATTACCTTTCTGGACATGCAATAATTTTAATTTAGAGCCACATTAAAGGTAAGGTAAGGAAGTCTTGAAGCTCACCAAAAAAAAAGAAAAAAAATTTCTGGCAAAGTTCATTAGCTCTTCTAATTCTTTCAAAACTTGATGAAATACATCTATCACCACATTTGTTTCCCCACAAATTGTAATATGTGTGTTTCTAAGTTGTATATTTGTTTCAAAAATCTTTCCCTTTTCACAGCACTGTTATTATCAGTTGGAGTCTCATTTACTTTGATGGTAGCAAAGTATAATTGAGTCTGAAAAGATCATGTTGCAAGTGATGACAGTTGTACAGTCTAGCTGCTACAGCCATAGAATATTTTCTAAAAACAAAGAAAACCTAGAAAAGCTTTCTACTTACTTAGATCTTTTGTTGGAGAAATTACTAAAGATGAGAACATATGGATGGATTAATCAGTACAATCATATCAAGATTATTGATCTACCTCAAAGAATGGGGGCAGCTAGATGGCACAGTGGATAGAGCACCAACCCTGAAGTCAGGAGGACCTGAGTTTCAAATCTGGTCTCAAACACTTAACACTTCCTAGCTGTGTGATTGACCCTGGGCAAGTCACTTAATCCCAATTGCCTCAGCAAAAAAATAATAATAATAATAATAAGTATAAAGAATATTGTAATAGAAAGAAAACTAGACTTGAAATTAGAAAATCTGGATTTGAATCATTGTCCTGACACTGACTAACTAGATGACCATGGTCAAAACATTGAATTTATCTGACTGGGTGTCTTGATTCATTATTGTTGTAATCCTTCCTTCTTGATGAAGGGTGGGCAAGATTAATAATGCTTAAATTGCTTGCTTCCAAGCTATGGGGAAAATACTTTGTTATCTCTACAAATGCAAGTTGTTTTATTTAGTTGTGCAAACCTCTTTGTAGTGCTAATTTTTATGAATGGGTTGGTTGCTGTATTCAGAGCCATTTCACTTATGGTGGTTTCCACCTATTGCTAATTTCAGCAAATGATACTGGTGGCCCATCTAGCTGAAGGATGGAAATTGGAAATATTGAAATAAGGTTTGGGGATGGAACAGTACAAAGAAGAATACTTTTAATATTGGAGGTCATCCCCAGTTGTCCTGAC
This sequence comes from Myrmecobius fasciatus, assembly GCA_023553655.1. NCBI lineage: Eukaryota > Metazoa > Chordata > Mammalia > Dasyuromorphia > Myrmecobiidae > Myrmecobius > Myrmecobius fasciatus. The sequence continues at coordinate 19,046 of JAJPUD010007029.1, forward strand.
CTATGTCTTACCACTGCTCCCAGATGTCTCTGGAGGGGAGAGTGGCCTGGTGACTTTGCACAGCTTTGCCTCATTTAAATCCAGTTCACTTGCAAGTTAAGGCATCACCTTCCTTGTCATTGGTCCTCTTCAAAAATGAAGGACAAATAACTTTTTTTTTAATTAAAGCTTTTTATTTACAGAACATATGAGTAATTTTTCTACATTGACCTTTGCAAAAAGAAAAAAAAATTTTTGTTTCAAATTTTTCCCCTCCTTCTCCCCATCCCCCCCAGATGACAGGTAGTCTAATGCATGTTAAATATAAATAAATTATATGACAAATCCAATATATGTATACATATCTATATAGTTATCTTACTGCGCAAGAAAAATCAGATCTAGAAAGAGGAAAAAAAAAAAACCTAAGAAGGAAAACAAAATGTAAGCAAATATTCACAGAAAGCATTAAAATGTTGTGGTCCACACTCAGTTCCCACAGGCCTCTCTCTAGATGTATATGACTGTCTTCATCACTGAACAATGGAGCTGGTTTGAATCACCTCATTGTTGAAGAGAACCAGGAAAAATAACTTTTAATACTACTTTTTATAAATACACACTTTTTAGTGTCAAAAAATGTCTTTCCTTAAGGCCTGCAGGTGTTTATTTTGTTCTTTTTCTAAGGAGGGGAATATTGGGGAGGGGAAAGGGAAGAAGAAGAGGCAGAGACATGGATTTTTCTGATGTGACTTGATTACCCCTCCAGTTTGTTTCATTTAATGAACAGGAAGCAGCTAGGTGGTGCAGTAGATAAAGTGCCAGCCAAGAGTCACAATGATTAACCCTTAACCTTGATTACATTGCCAAAACCAACTAAGTCTTGGCTTAGTTGAGGCCTACGAGATAAATTAGGTTCTCATAATCAAAATGTAGTTATTGTAATTTACTCAAATTGACCCACCAATAATATTTTACATTTGTATAGTTTTTGATCTATAAGGCAGTCTCACAAGGTATGTAGGACATGTATTTATTATCCCAATTTTAGTAACATGAAAATTGAAGCTTAGAGAAGCTAAATTACATGATTTGGGTCATACAGTTAATAAATGTTAGAACTAGTCCCTTTCTTTTTTTACATCACATTCTTGTTGAGTGACTTCCAAGTTATTTGATTATATCCCTTACTTTTTGCTACATTTTTTATACCTGTATAATGGACTTTGTTTTCCAGACTAACATTAGCTGCAGATTTCAGGAGTATTAAATTAATATTTGATTTATTTAAGTAATTTGTTTTTCCTCTCAGTTGGGTTTTGTTTTTTTTATTTTATTTACTCTGCATTCCCATGTAACTGTTATACTTGGTAGTATGGGTTTTACCTTTCTAAAGGTTAACTGAATTCTGGGATCCTATAATGTTTCTGGGACATCAGAACAAATTAAAAGGACATGTCTTCATGCTGTTGTCTTTGTGACATCTTTTTAAGTATAAGTAATTTATGAATGAGTCATCATGTACAGCAAGCCACCAGTATTACTTTTTAATGCCTTTATTCTTTTTAAACAGAGACTGTCTAAAATTTTTTCCCTCTTTAGGACTTTGTTTTACTATATTCTCATTTTAAGCTAGTTTTTTGCCTTTTACAGTCCTACAGTCTTTGTGACCAATTTAGATCCACTGGACAAGAAACTAGAATTTCTGGCTATCTCATGTTCACTTATATTTTTAAAATTATTTTTATGGGGCAGCTAGGTGGCGCAGTGGTCTCAGACATTTAATACTTCCTAGCTCTGTGGCCCTGGGCAAGTCACTTAACCTCAATTGCCTCAGCAAAAAATAAATAAATAAAGATTTGTTTTGTTACATATTTTCCAGTTACATGTTTTAAAAAAAAATTTACAATCATTTAAAAGAAATTTTAGCTCCAAATTTTCTCCCTCTTTCCTGCCTCTCTTCCTTCTTGAGAAGGTAAGCAATTTGGTATATTTATACATAAAAGTCATGCAAAACATGTTTCCATATTAACCATGTTGCAAAAGAAAACACAAAACAACAAAAATAAAGTTCTAAAAGTATGTTTCAGTGTGCATTCAGAGCATCAGTTCTTTGGATGTGGGTAGCATTTTTCATCATGAGTCCTTTTGGAGTTGTCTGGATCATAGTAGTTAAGTCTTTCATAGTTGATCATCCTTACAATATTGTTGTTACTGTGAGCTATGTTCTCTATTGATCAAAAACAAAAAAATAGACTTTGTCATGCTTTTATCTATTGGTCAGCACTTGTATATGGTGGGTCAAGGAGTACAGATGTATAATACTCTTTATTCTCCAAAATGTTAACATCTTTAATAAAAAGGGAAAAGCAAGGAGACACCAATCCTGAAACTCCATTAATCCAGCTCCCTGGCATTTTTGAGTATGGTTTTCTGCAGCTTTTTACTATTTCCCCAGTTCCAATCTCAGTAAATAAAGACATGGTCCTAAAGGGCTTTTTCTAGTTGTGGTTTATGCAACAAGCCCCACCCTGCCCCTGGTATGAAAGTCAGTCTCCCAAACCAGAACTGTACACTTATCTCTGCTTTGAATTGTTTAGTATTTTTTTCCCCCAAGATGCTATCTGTGGATTATAAAGTGGTTGATTTTTTTTTTTCCCTCTTTTCCACCAGGAAGCATCTCAAGCAGTTCTGCCAAGCTCTTTGAAGTTCCTGATTCGTGGTAGCCAACAGTTGAACAAAGAAAGTAGGGACTCGGATTCTGAGAAATCACCAGACTTACACCACTTGGAAGCCATACTGTATTTAATTTAATAAAATGTGGTGTGGGCGTGGTTTGAAAACAAAGTCTGTCCCCTGAAAAACCAGTTTGTTTGTTTTTTTTAACTGTCCATTGAACAATCACTGCAGCTCTATCGTGTCAAAAATGTATATCTCATTAACTGGTTAAATTTGTTTGTCATGTGGAGCCTTTGTTATCATAAATGTTAGATCAGATAATCAAATCTAAAGTGTGGTTAGGGCCACCTGAGATGGGATGCTGGCTGTGAAATGTATGGAATGAGCTGCTGGCATTCTTTATTCTGAACTGTTGTCAAGATTTTGTGTTGAGCTTTTTTCCTGCTTTCAGGGTTATCACACATCTCTTCGTATTGGGGTTTTTAGGCAATTGCAACACATGGTCATCAGTTTCCCAGTAAATAGGCCTGTCACTCTCTCATTTCTTTTCACCATTCCTCTGTCTGAAAATATTGAATTCTCAAGCTTGTTTTTCCAGTAAGAGAATTTCTACCCTGTCAGCTCAGAAATGAACCTGACATATCCAGCAGCTTTTTGAAACCATAATTTATGAAGTTACTTTTCCCAAGGTATGGTTTTCTCATGTGGGAGATGGGGACACAAAAGGGTCGTTGGTTTTTTGTTTTTTTTTTTTTCTTGTACATATTTTGCCCACATTTACTATTTAAATCTTGATCTAGCTTTTTGGGAGAGGGGTAACAAGGAGGGGGAAATCTTTTGAAAAAGTTTTGTGTATGGATGAGTATATTTGTGGGTATGTCTTTATATGAAATCTATGATAGACCTATAAAATATATCAGCCCATTCTCTGTTAAAAGAAAAAAAAAATAAACAAAAGAAAATACAACAAATTCCATGGATCTGCCTTAGTCCAGATCTGTTTCAGATCATTGTTAGATATTCAACATTTTTGTATCATGGAAATAAAAATGAAAAATGTATTTCCATAAAATGAAAATTAAAGAAATTTTCATAGGACTCAAAAGTTTTTTTTTTTCCATTTTTGCCAGCTATACTGATGTCTCCTCCTGTTCTTTATACTTTCCTCTGAAAGCTGCCTCTGAAAATGTTGTCTAAAAAGAGGTTATTTAGATTAGTCTTTAGGGTTTGGGAAGGATTTTTTTTTTAACTTCTACCCTTGTCTTTGTTGTGTTGGACCAAATTCTCAGTAGTGTTAGCACTGAATTAACTATGTAGAATGGTGCTATAATACTTGGAGTTCTTTCAGTTTAGGACTGTTAAAAGAAATGACAGTCTAGAGCTCTCAGTGGACTTGTCAGTTTGGATTTACAGGACGCTTTTTATCTCAATAAGAATAACAAAAGCCTATTTTCCTTCTTCTCTCCTTCACTTTCCCAGCTTTGCCCAGTATATCAAATTCAACTTGAGTAGGCAACAAGTATGCATTTTCTGCCAAAAAGAACCATTCTTAGACAATTCCTATCCCCTCTGATTTTACCATTACCCACAACTCAATATAATGGGGGAGAGAGGAAAATCATAAGTTGGAATAAAGACAAACAGTAAGAAAGATATTCAGTGAGAAGACTGAAAGAAGCTGCTGGACTCCGTTGAACTTAGAAATTAAAACTTAAAAATACAAACAAATGGTCATAAATATTACATTTCATTTTTGTAATGTAATGAAAAATTTTGGAAATAATACTAATGTTCAAAGTTAACTGCACATTGAAGAGACTGTGTGATCGTATTTTTTACATTTATATTTTTATGTTAAATAGACTTTCTTAGAATGCTATAACCATACCTGATAGTAGTGATAGAGTCCAGATAAAGCTGCATTTCATTGTATACAGTTTTAAGCAGTTTATAGCTGTCTTGTTCTAGGCAAGTCATAAGATTTAAAGCTCTCAAGAAACCTTACAAGACATTTTTCCAGCTCAGAGATGTCAAATACCTCACTGGTAGGCCCACAACACTCTTGATGATGGCCTGCATCAGCTTAAAAGTGTAATAATATAAGTAGATGTACAATAAAAGAGATAACATATTTTGAAACCCATGGGTATCATATTTGGTTGAGAGGCCCTCGACCCCCATTTCTCCTTGACTTTGACACATCTATTCTAAACCAAAGCTTCTTAAACTGATTTTCAGCCTCATATGGGATCATGTAACTAATTGTGGTCATCACAAAATTATGATTTATTAATCAGTAAATATTTAATTTGTATACTTATATACCTATATACCCAGAGCCGCATAAAGATTTCTTGGGCAAAAAGTTTGCAAGTGGAAAAAAGTTTAAGAAACCCTGATCTAGACCAACCTCCTCATTTTATAGAGGAGAGAATTAAGGCCCAAGTAGGTTATGTGATTGCCTAAGATCATCAGGGTGACATGACAGAATCAGGATTTGAACCCAAGCCCTCCAATTTGAAACCCAGCTTAGATGTTTGAATGTAATCTCAGACGCTTAGCAACTGTGTGCCCTGGGTAAATCACTTTAGTTCTTTCTGCCTTAGTTTCCTCCTGTTCTAAGCACCTGCCTCCCAGGATTGTTGTGAGGCTCAAATGAGATAACATTTGTAAATCACTTAGCGCTGTGCCTAGTACATAGCACTCTGTAAATATTAGTTATTATCCATAATCTATATGACTTTCCACAAGTCATTAAAGCTCTCTGTACCTCAATTTCCTCATCTGCTAGTGGGAAATAATAACCAAACCCATCTTACAGGGTAGTAATGCTCAAAATGAGACAATTGCTTTGCAAACCTTAAAACAATATGATTATGAGCTATTATTGTGGGTCTTTTTTTTTCCCATTTGGGCAATGGAGAAGAGCTGAGGAAGAGGAGGACGAGTTACTAGAAAGAACTGTTTATGACTTTGTTGACTGGCAAGCAATTGTTAATTGAAAATAGAAGAGAGGTGGACTCATCCATTGGGGTCCACTTCCTACTCACACATTTGTAGCAACTTTTTTAGTGGTGTAATTTTTTTAAAAACCAAAGCATTTATAACATAAAAAACATTAACCAAATGTGTCCTTAGTTACCACCGCCTGCCAGGCCAGGAAAATCTTTCTCCTGGCATAAAAGACTTGAGTATTAAAAATAGATCAATCTTTTTTGGATGCTTTTTATGATCTCATGACTTACTAGGTTTCATTCCTTAGGGATGTGGGGGGAGGGCTAGAATGATCAAATGATACATGATATAAAACAGTACTTTTGGAAGAAAAAAATTTTTAACATTTATACCTTCAGCCTATTTCATAAAGCCTTTGCTCGAGTACTACCCTAACCCTTCGAATGTTTTGTCTTCAGCTGTTTAACCATTGGCATCCCCAAGCCTCCTCCTACCAGGTAACATTTGAACTTAATTAGCTCCAAGTACTTGTGACTGGCCATTTGTTGAAAATGAAAGGACTTGGGGTTCACTAGCTGAGAGGGTTCTTTTTTTTTTTTAAACAATTTTCCACCTTGGGTTTTTGTAATTTTAAGCTATTATGTTAAGGAGGAATTGTGAATAACCATGTGGATTTATTTATTTCTTTTATTGGTACATGTCTGTGTGTGTGTGTGTGTGTGTGTGTGTTTTAAGTAATATACATCTTGAAACACTAAACTAAGAAAACAAGTCACAGGAAGCAATGCATGTGTGCTAAATGAACCTTTCTAAAGTATACTGTATTATGTGGAGAAATGTTATAAGCCAATTTCAGGCCAACTTTTCCATGGAAAAATTGTACAGAATAAGGAATACCAGCCAGAGTACAAATGAATCATTTTTAACTTTTACTCTTTTCTACCAGATGGAAGGATGGGAAATGAGAACTATGTTTCTAGATTTTCTCCACCTTCACAGGTGGGTTAATCCTAGAAATGTGGGTCCTGTCCTTCCAGCATGTCTTTTTTTTTTTTTTTGCATGTAGAAGAATCATTTTCAGAATTTGGATCTTGTGCATAGTAGGCATTTGGTAAATATTAAATAAATGGTGGTGGTTCCTAGAAGCATTTAGCGATGAGGAGGCATTAAAATATGTTCCTATGGGTATAGTCTATACTCTCCAGGACTTGTCGATCTAGAATAGTAATTAATCAAGCAAATCTTGCTAGAGAGGGAGATTTAATGGACAACAGACTTGAAAAGCACTTCCTTTGTGTTCTGCAGGCACAAAAGGCGCTAAGTAAACTTTTGACCAATTGTTAGGGCTTCTTGATTCAAAGTAGAAAGGAGAAGTGCAAAGGGATTTTGTTTAACTCTACAATTATAGTCGGGCCACAGTCTAATCTTTATCTTGATCTATATGCATATCAGTCAGTTCTACAATGTTCTGGTGAAATGTCATAAAAACAGCAACCTGAAAGTAATTTTTTAATAATCATTTTCCCAGCTTTCATTTTGAGATCACTCATTTCCTTAGCTCTTAAAAGAATGAGACTGATGATTTGATACAGCTCCACCTCACTTAAATCCAGTTCACATTTAAGTCAAAATACATCCTAGTGATGTCATTGACCCTCTTCAAGAACAAAGGAATAACTACAAAAATCTCCAATAATTACAAAAGATCTCCTTTCTTCCCTCCAGTCAATAACTGAGCTTAGAGAAATAAGCACATTATTCATCTAGTTCTTCAATTTAGAAGTCATAAACAATGGCTAGTTTGTAAATGCAGAATCTCTTCTATCACAGGCTGTTTTGAAAATCAAAAGATATCTTCCATGAGCCATGTTACATTCATAGAAGTTTGACCTCTAATAGGTATGTAATCAAATACTTTTCTCCTAAAGACTTCCTACTGTGCTTTCCTTTCTAATAGAAGGGAAATTGGAACCTATGAGCAACTTTTGGAAGGGAGATGCAAGACAAAAATGTGAAAAAGAAGGAAAGATTGAGGAAGAAAGATTGGAAAGTGGACTTTCTAGCATTCCCTTTATTCATGGTTCCATAATACATCTGTGAATTTGTAACATGTATTAGGATCCTAAACACCGGAATCCAGCTGTCTATATACACATCTATATATAAAATAATATATTTGAATATAACTATAACAAATAGCTATAAATTGAATGCATACATAAATACTATTCGTTCATCATCTCCCTTCCATTCCAATTGCCACCCCTTGATTTGTCAAAAAGAAATAACAAAATCCAAGGCATCCTTCTATCTTTTCAATATAGATTCTTATTCTTAATCAAGGCAGAAGATGGTGGGGAGGGAGCAGAGAAATGTCAAAGAAAAGCATTCTGTTTTTAAGGTATGTTGAATGCTAAACAGAGGTACTTTCATATCAGGAAGCCTGGTTATTCTCATGTTGGAACTGTTGCTGATCATGGATAATCCATGCCTTTGAGCAGGTCTGTAAATCTTCAACAGTGATGTCCCAAACCTAACAGGAAGAAGTAGGGAGCTTTATCACTAGGCAGAGCAGGACTGTGAGGAGTAATTTGAGACAGGTCATTCCCTTTTTTTTTTGCTCTCAAATACTGAGATAGATCTGTAATCTCATCAATTTGGACATTCCCTCCACTAATGCAGATAACAGCTCATTGTCCGTATCTGTCAGGAGATTTCACCAAATGCTGGGGAGAGAGAGGTTTCTTCTGACATTGTGAGAATGTCAGTTGAAGTGCCCAGTACATTTGCCAGCCATAGTTTTAGGCACAAAAACCAAGCCATCTCTTTGAGTGGCAGCCTTTATTCCAATTCTTGGAACTTACTTCCCTTCCTCCTTCCTTCCTTCCTTCCTTCCTTCCTTCCTTCCTTCCTTCCTTCCTTCCTTCCTTCCTTCCTTCCTTCCTTCCTTCCTACCTTCCTTCCTTCCTTCCTTCCTTGA
>JAJPUD010007029.1:28038-70315 GCA_023553655.1 Myrmecobius fasciatus
TTTTTTTTTTTTTTGCATGTAGAAGAATCATTTTCAGAATTTGGATCTTGTGCATAGTAGGCATTTGGTAAATATTAAATAAATGGTGGTGGTTCCTAGAAGCATTTAGCGATGAGGAGGCATTAAAATATGTTCCTATGGGTATAGTCTATACTCTCCAGGACTTGTCGATCTAGAATAGTAATTAATCAAGCAAATCTTGCTAGAGAGGGAGATTTAATGGACAACAGACTTGAAAAGCACTTCCTTTGTGTTCTGCAGGCACAAAAGGCGCTAAGTAAACTTTTGACCAATTGTTAGGGCTTCTTGATTCAAAGTAGAAAGGAGAAGTGCAAAGGGATTTTGTTTAACTCTACAATTATAGTCGGGCCACAGTCTAATCTTTATCTTGATCTATATGCATATCAGTCAGTTCTACAATGTTCTGGTGAAATGTCATAAAAACAGCAACCTGAAAGTAATTTTTTAATAATCATTTTCCCAGCTTTCATTTTGAGATCACTCATTTCCTTAGCTCTTAAAAGAATGAGACTGATGATTTGATACAGCTCCACCTCACTTAAATCCAGTTCACATTTAAGTCAAAATACATCCTAGTGATGTCATTGACCCTCTTCAAGAACAAAGGAATAACTACAAAAATCTCCAATAATTACAAAAGATCTCCTTTCTTCCCTCCAGTCAATAACTGAGCTTAGAGAAATAAGCACATTATTCATCTAGTTCTTCAATTTAGAAGTCATAAACAATGGCTAGTTTGTAAATGCAGAATCTCTTCTATCACAGGCTGTTTTGAAAATCAAAAGATATCTTCCATGAGCCATGTTACATTCATAGAAGTTTGACCTCTAATAGGTATGTAATCAAATACTTTTCTCCTAAAGACTTCCTACTGTGCTTTCCTTTCTAATAGAAGGGAAATTGGAACCTATGAGCAACTTTTGGAAGGGAGATGCAAGACAAAAATGTGAAAAAGAAGGAAAGATTGAGGAAGAAAGATTGGAAAGTGGACTTTCTAGCATTCCCTTTATTCATGGTTCCATAATACATCTGTGAATTTGTAACATGTATTAGGATCCTAAACACCGGAATCCAGCTGTCTATATACACATCTATATATAAAATAATATATTTGAATATAACTATAACAAATAGCTATAAATTGAATGCATACATAAATACTATTCGTTCATCATCTCCCTTCCATTCCAATTGCCACCCCTTGATTTGTCAAAAAGAAATAACAAAATCCAAGGCATCCTTCTATCTTTTCAATATAGATTCTTATTCTTAATCAAGGCAGAAGATGGTGGGGAGGGAGCAGAGAAATGTCAAAGAAAAGCATTCTGTTTTTAAGGTATGTTGAATGCTAAACAGAGGTACTTTCATATCAGGAAGCCTGGTTATTCTCATGTTGGAACTGTTGCTGATCATGGATAATCCATGCCTTTGAGCAGGTCTGTAAATCTTCAACAGTGATGTCCCAAACCTAACAGGAAGAAGTAGGGAGCTTTATCACTAGGCAGAGCAGGACTGTGAGGAGTAATTTGAGACAGGTCATTCCCTTTTTTTTTTGCTCTCAAATACTGAGATAGATCTGTAATCTCATCAATTTGGACATTCCCTCCACTAATGCAGATAACAGCTCATTGTCCGTATCTGTCAGGAGATTTCACCAAATGCTGGGGAGAGAGAGGTTTCTTCTGACATTGTGAGAATGTCAGTTGAAGTGCCCAGTACATTTGCCAGCCATAGTTTTAGGCACAAAAACCAAGCCATCTCTTTGAGTGGCAGCCTTTATTCCAATTCTTGGAACTTACTTCCCTTCCTCCTTCCTTCCTTCCTTCCTTCCTTCCTTCCTTCCTTCCTTCCTTCCTTCCTTCCTTCCTTCCTTCCTTCCTTCCTTCCTTCCTTCCTTCCTTCCTTCTTTCCTTTCTTCCTTCTTCTTTTCTTCCTTCCTTCTTTCCTTTCTTCCTTCTTCTTTTCTTCCATCTTTCCTTCTTTCTGCCTGCAAATTACCTCCTGCAATTCTAACCTTATACTTAACTTCTTTTGAGTTGTATTCCCTCTCCAGGATCATCTTTTAAAATGCAAGTACCATATATATTTACCATGTTTAATATATATTGGATTACTTGCCAACTAGGAAAAGGGGAGGAGGACTTGGAACACAAGGTTTTGCAAGGATCAATGGTAAAAAATTATCCTTGCATATATTTTGGAAATAAAAAGCTTCAATAAAAATAAAAAAAAAATTTAATAAAATACAAGTATCCTTGGGAAAGCCAATATTAACTTATTAACATCTTATAGTAAATGAAAATCATGATTCTTTAAGAGATATCCAGAAGCATCTTGAGAACACTAGATATCTGGAAAGCAGACTGTTTCAGATAAGCACAGTTAAAGCTTGCTTTGCAAGCCTGATGTTGAAGGGTGAGTCTGAAAATTCCTAATCCATCTGTTGTTCTTCTGTATTATCTAGTTCAATAAATGTATAGAGCCCAGGAGGGCTGGATCTGAAGGGTTAAGGCCAGTCTTGCCACCCAGCACAAAGCCCCATTTTACAGCTTTTAAGAGAGATATCCGTAGTTTCACCGTAGTGATGAAACAGAGACTCCAGATATTTTCTCCTGGGGGAGGGGGAATAAGAAAGGGAAGCCAAATGAAATGTGCACAGGCAAACAGATGCATGGAAGAAACTTGTAGCCTCTTCCAGAAGTTCTGTTTGCAATAAGAGACCAATCTTGGCAATGCTTCAGACCTTTCTGTATTATAAAAACAGACCAATGTGCTGAGAAGCAGCTAAGTTCTAAAAGGAAATATTCTTTATCAGGGGATTAATTATAGCTCATTTCTATGATGCTTTACTGAGTGTTTTCTTCAGCAACATAAGATATGCAGTACAAGTATTATCATCTCACAGATGAGGAAACTGTGGGTTAGGTGAAATAACTTATTTAAGGTCACATTTAAGGACATTAGCTTGTCAAAGCTAGCACTTCACATCAAGCTCAGTGGAAGTACACTGCTGGGTAATGCTGACATCTGAAAGCAGTCTTCAAGTCTATATCAGAAAATGACCAAAAAATAATAATAATAATAACTTACCTTCTAGTGTGCTGCTCAATGGAATTACACTGTTGGGTAATGCTGACATTTGAAAGCAGTCTTCAAGTCTATATCAGAAAATGACCAAAAATAATAATAATAACTTACCTTCTACTGTGCTGCTCTTCTGATTTGCCTGCCGGGAAAAAAAAATAAAAGTGAATTTAAAAAGCAACAAAAATTTGGCTGTAATTCTTCTGGAGAAAATAATGCTCCTGGGGGAAAATGACTTCAGTTTAAAAAACAACAACAAACTAAAAAATCTTCCCGGACCCCAAATTCTTGAAATCTGCCAGCTTGTGTGTGATAAAGCTCTAAGTGATGGGAGAGAATTTTAGAACAGTTAGTTCTGTTTTCTTTTTGCATTTATAGCTTTCCATTGGCTAAAACTTTAAAAGAAAATAATTGAAGACATGATTAAGCTGGAATGGGAGAAAAGAGGGGATTAACAATTTTTAAGCATGATCTACACCCCTTTGGGCTAAAAAACTCAGCACCTGTGATTTCCTTTATTTATATGTAAGTTAATTCCTGCTTACCTAGAGTAAATTACTCTTCAACCCTCACATAGCCTCTGACTCCTGGAAGGACACAAGATTTGTTAGGGAGGTAAACTATCCGGCTAGCTATGTCATTTGTAAAGCCAAATATGAGGACGTTGATCTATTCTACCCTGATGTGCCAACTATAAGGACACAGACCTGAGAGATACTGAGATAACCATTCCAGCTTGGTCGTAAGTATGTGTAGAATTATTAGGGTTAAGGGAGTTTACTCAGACTGGTCATTCTGGGCAGCAACAGGACAAAATGTCATAATGGATCCCCACACCAGTCCTAGGCCAGGTAAGATGTTATATAGAAACAAGGCAAAGTGCCAAGAAGGGCCCAGGGTGATATGCAAATGTTCCCATGGGATAGTCAGAGCTTCTTTTACTGTTTACATTTACTCAAGGTGGTTTACATTTCCTGTGAGATTCAAGGCTCTGGCCTATCCTCTCATGTCCTACTCCAACTCTGCCCTCCCCTTCCTCTGTGCCCTCAGCAATTCCCTATCAATAAACTAATTTCTTTCTGGACCTCTTCCTCTTATACAATGCTTGGTACAAAATAAGTGCTTATAATGTTTTTGCATTCAGTCAGTCAAATACCATTTTTTCCCACTTAGTATTTTTTCCCCAATTACACGTAAAGATAGTTTTCAACATTTACTTTCATAATATTTTGAGTTCCAAATTTTTCTCCCTCTTTCCTTCTCCCTTCCTCTCCCCAAGACTGCAAGCAATCTGGTATAGGTTTGTATATTTCTATTTATATTCTTCTGAAAGAAGAATCAAAACAAAAAGGAAAAAATCATGAGGGAAATAACATGCTTTGATCTGCATTGACTCCATAGTTCTTTGGATGTGGACAGCGTGGATAGTGTGGAATTGTCTTGAATCATTGTATGGCTGAGAAGATTTAAGTATACTATAGTTGATCATTACAGTGTTCTGACTCTGCTCACTTCATTCAATTCATGTAAGTCTTTCCAGATTTTTCAGAAATCTGCTCATCATTTCTTATAGTACAGTAATATTCTATTACATTTATATACCACAATTTGTTTAGCCATTCCCCAATTGATAGACATCCCCTCAATTTCCAGTTCCCTAACACCACAAAAAAAGCTGCTAATTCCAATAGACTTGGGATGGAAAATGCCACCCACATTCTGGGAGAGAACTATGGAGCCTGAATGTGGATCAAAGCTTCATCATTTATTTTTTTCTTTCTTTTTTTTTCCCTTTTGTTTGATAATTTTTCTTGCACAACATGGCTAATTTGAAAATATGGTTTTTTTTGTTTTTGTTTTTTTTGCTGAGGCAATTGAGGTTAAGTGACTTGCCCAGGGTCACACAGCTAGGGAATGTTAAGTGTCTGAGACCAGATTTAAACTCAGGCCCTCCTGACTTCAGGATTGATGCTCTATCCACTGTACTACCTAGCTACCCCCCGTGAAAATATGTTTAAAAGAATTGCACATATCTAAACTATATTAAATTGCTTGTCTTGGAGAGGGAATGGAGGGGAGGGAGAAAAAGTTGAAACACAAAGTCTTATAAAAATTAATTGAAAACTACATGTATTTGGAAAATAAAATACTATTAAGTTTAAAAAAAAAGAACTGCTATAAAATATCTTTGCATATATGGGTCCTTTCCCACTTTTTATAATCTCCCTGGAATACAAACATAGTAATGGTATTACTGGATCAAAGGGTATGCACAGTTTTATAGCCCTTTGGCCATAGTTCCAAATTGCTCTCCAGAATAACTGGATCACTTCACAACTCCACCAACAATGCGTTAAGTCCAAATTTTTCTACCTCTTCTCCAGAATTTATCATTGTCTTTTTCTATCATCTTAGTCAATCTGATAGGTGTAAAATGGTATCTCAGAATTGTTTTAATTTGCATTTCTTTAATTATTAGTGATTTAGAGCATTTTTTCATATGACTATAAATAGCATTAATCCCTTCATCTGAGAACTGCCTGTTTGATTATTTTTCAATTAGGGAGTAACTTGTATTCTTATAAATTTGTCAGTCATGTATCTTTAATCTGTGTAGACTTCTCAAGGGTTGGTTTTCCCCAGATGACAATCTCTGGCACCTTTTCTAGCATTAATTATACTTTCAGTCATAATCGGTAGCATTTTTTATATTACTAATCACACATCCTGGTGAGGGTGCTAAAATACTCCTTGCTCCCCACTACCACTTCTGGACTGTTCCTAGACTATCACTACTCAGCAACCTCTTCTCCTTTGAAGTTTATTCTCTCTTTTTAAAATTCACTCTAGACAGATCATAGTGCTTATTATCTACTACTCTCTGGTTCATTCTCCCTCCTTTCTCAAGAAGTTTAGTAGTTCTAAGCTTTAGAAGCTTACTTCACTTTCTTTCCTACTCAAATCTTGCTTTTATATTAGGGGACTTAAACATTTGTCTTGATGTATCCTCAAACATAACTTCCCAGTTCATGTGTCCTTAAGTCTCACGACCCATTTATTCATTCCACCTTAGGTGTGCCAGGGATGGTTATACCCTGGATCTCACCATTGCCCATCAGGGTTCCACTTCCATGATCAAAAGCTCCGATGTTTCTCTATCTGACTTTTTCACCTTGTCTTTCCCTTTGCTTCATCCCTGTTGAACCTATTTCCTTAATCATGATGTCTAGCTTCTTTATCTTTCAGCACTTTCTAAGACAGAGTTTCTTACCCTGTGATCCTGGAATACTTATATTAGTATTGATGTCTCAGTATAATTGGTTTCCTTTGTAATCTCATGTTGTTTATTTTATGCATTTAAAAACATAATTCTTAGAAAGGGATCTATCCACAGACTTCAACAGAGTGCCAAAGATGCAAAAGTTACCCTTGGTTTTAGGACGGTTAGATTGGTCCTGACTTCATTTTGCTCACTTCTCAAACTTGACTCTATAATTCAGCAATTCAAAACCAATCTGTCTTGTGTTCTCAGATCCTTTAGTCTTTTTGCTGTTCATCCCATACTAAACCTCAGTCATGTATTGCTCCTACTAACTGCCTCATCCACTCCTACTTATGCTGCTGGATAGTGCTGGAAGTCATTGGTCCTCTATGAGAATGGAGGATGAACAATAACAACCAAATTGACTGAGTGCACTACAAGTTAAGGTTATTCAGCCTCAAAAAGATCCTCAGAAATCCTTTTATTCCGCTGGTTTGGTTCTCTATCCTATTTCTCAAATCTTACTCCTCCTTAACCATCTTTTCTTCCCACTCCATTTCTCACCCAGGACCTCACCTCTGGGCTGAGAAAAGTTTCTCCCCACTCAATCCATCCTTCACTTAGTTACCAACGTAATTTCCCTAGAGTTTAAATTTGACCATATCACTCCACACATATGTACTCAGTGAACTCTGGTGGTTTCCCCATTACCTCTAGAATTAGATATAGAGTCCTCTGGCATTTAAAGCTCTTCATAATCAGGCCTCTTCATTCCTTTCCAATCTTCTTACAATTTGCTCTCCAAATGTGGCATTCATTGCATACAACACTGCATCTCCTGGCTTCATACCTTTCCACTGATTGTCCTGTCTCTCCCCAACCCAGTGCTTGCAATGTTCTGTGCCCTCACTTCCCTCTCTCACATATGACTCCTGTTCTCTACTTACATAGCCACTGCGTCATCACCTTTTCATGGACTATTATAAATGGCCTTCTAGAGGGTCTTGCCTCATTTCTCCTTTTTCCAATCCAAATGGCTGCTGAAGTGACCTCCCTTAAATACAAGTTTGACTATGTCATTTACTTACTCAGTAAATTTCCCAGAGTAAAATAATAAGCTCCTCTGTTTATATTTTATTTTTAAAAATATTTTATTTTTCCCAGTTACATGTAAAACAATTTTTTAACATTTATTTTTAAAACTTTGTGTTCCAGATTCTCTCCCTTCTCCCCCCTCCTATTGAGAAGGCACATGTGAAGTTATACAAAACATTTCCATAAAATGTTGCAAAAGAAAACACAGATCTCCCCTTTCCCTCCAAAAAAAAAAAAAAAAAAAAAAAAACACCTCAAGAAAAATAAGAAAAAAAAATGAGAGAGTATGCTTCAATCTGTATTCAAACACAATTAGTTCTTTCTCTGGATATTAGTCTTGGATCATTCTATTGCTGAGAATCTCTCCTTATATTTTAATACCATTTTTCTAACTTACCTTTTCAGCTTCATCAGTCACTCAATAAACATTGATTAAGCACCTATTAAGTACCAGGTACTGTGCTAAGTGCTAAGGAGACAAAAAAGAGGCAAAAGCTACTTGCCAAAGTAGCTCACAATTAAGGGAGGAGACAAAAGGCCAATCAATATCTACAAAGTAAGCCATATATGGGATAAATAGAAATAATTTAAAGAAGGAAGATACTAG
Source organism: Myrmecobius fasciatus (assembly GCA_023553655.1). Taxonomy (NCBI): domain Eukaryota; kingdom Metazoa; phylum Chordata; class Mammalia; order Dasyuromorphia; family Myrmecobiidae; genus Myrmecobius; species Myrmecobius fasciatus. Next base: position 36,108 of record JAJPUD010007029.1, read on the forward strand.
AATTAAGGGAGATGGGGGAAAGTTTTCTATAGAAAATTAAATTTTAATTGGCACTTAAAGGAAGCCAAGGCAGTCAGTAGATGGAGAGTCATTAGGAGGGAGAGTGTTCCAAGCATGGAGAACAGCCAGAGAAAATGCCCAGAGCTGAGAGATGGAGTGTCTTGTTTGTAGAAAAGCCAGAAAGCCATGTTCTGTGGTCTATCCTAACTGACTTTATTCCTATTCCTCATATGTAGTGAGCACTCCATCTCCCATTTTTGCCCTTTACATTAAATGTATTCCCTCCCTGCATTTTGCCTTATAGATTTTCTCATTTTTCTCAAAATTTAGCAGAAACATTTATTATTTTCTGCATGAAAACTCATTTGGATCCCACAACTTTTCATTTTGCATTTATTTTCTCTCATTTTCAATTTTTTCTTTGTGTCTCCAGTCTCACACATAGTAGGCCCTTAATAAATGCTCATCACTTGACTAAACAGAAAGAAAAATTATGGGTAAGGATGGTATGGTAGAAAGAAAGCTGGATTTGAAGTTAATGCATGTTGATCTTTTTTTTTTCACTTAATAGTATTTTATTTTTTCCAATTACATGTAAAGATAGTTTTCAACTTTCATTCTTGTAAGATTTTGAATTCTAATTTTTCTCTCCCTCTCTTCTTTCTTCCCCCCCTAAGATTGTAGTCTGATATAGGTTATACATGTACAATAATTTTAAACATATATTCATATGAGTCATGTTGTAAAAGAAAAATCAGAACAAAAGGGAAAAATCACAAGAAAGAAAAAACTAACAAAAAGTGAAAATAAGATACCTTGATCCGCATTCACTCTCTATAGTTATCTTTCTGAATGTAGATGGCATTTTCCATCTAAAGTCTTGGATCACTGTATTGTTGAGAAGAGCCAAGTCCGTCCCAATTGATCATCAAATAATTTTGCTGTTACTGTATACAATGTTCTTCTGGTTCTGCTCACTTCACTTAGAAATTCATGTAAGTCTGAAATCTGCCTTGTTCATCATTATAGAAAAATAGTATTCCATTAACATTCATATACCCACAACTTGTTCAGCCATTCCCCAAATGATGAGCAGACCCTCAATTTCCAATTGTTCACAAAGACAAAAATAGCTACTACAAACATTTTTGTGTATGTGGGTCTTTTCTTCTTTTTTATGATATCTTTGGGATACAGGTCCAGTAGAGACACTTCTGGGTCAAAGGGTATGGACAGTTTGAAAGCCCTTTCGGCATAGTTCCAAATTGTTCTCCAGAATGGTTATATCAATTCACAACTCCACCAACATCTGAATGGGGAAGTCTTCCTGTTAATTAGCCAGAGAGGTCAGTTAAATGGAAATGAAGAGGGAAAGTGTTCTAAGCATGGAAGATCTCAATTACAGCTCTGCAACTTACTTCTGTGATTTTGATCAAGTCTCTTGACCTCTAGAATCAGACTAAATGACTTTTGAGGTCCTTCCCAACTGTAAATAATAATAGCTGACATTTATTTATCACATTTAAGGTTTGCAGGGTGCTTTATAAGTATGGTCTCATTTGGTGCTCACAACAACCCTGGGAATTATTATTATCTCTGTTTTATAGATGAGGGAACTGACTCAGGGAGAGTTTAAATGACCAGCTCAGGGTCAGACAGCTGGGAAGTAGAGGCAGAATTCAAACTCGGGACTTGTTGACTCCAGATTCCAATGCTCTAACTACTGTACCACCTAATTGCCTCTATAATCCCATGAACAAAAAGATCAAAGGGAACCAGATAAGGTGACCTCAAATATGTTACAGCTTGAGGATTCTATAGCTGCTCACTCATGTCCAGTGTTTTGAGGCTGCTACTTCTTCCTATTATCTGTAGCCAGTGATTTTCATCTCCAAACAGCTCATGGTTTCTCTTTTACAATGAAAGAATGAGAGCAAATCTGATTCATGTATTGTTGCTGCTGTTCAGCTGTGTCCAATTCTACATGACTCCATGGGCTTGCATCCATAAGGTTTCTTAGAAAAGATACTGTAGTGATTTGCAATTTCCTTCTGCAGTGTGTCCCCATTTTACAGATGAGGAACTGAGGCAAACAGTTTAAATGACTTGCCCAGAGTCATACAACTAGTAAATGTCTGAGGTCAAATTTTAACTCAGATCTTTCTGGCTCCAAGCCACTGTACCACCTACCTGCTCCCATTCCTCATATTACTCAGTTGCAAAGTCAAGCCAATGAACTCTTTAGCCCCTGACTTTGAGTCCAGGGTAGTGGCCACTGGTCCATGTCTTACTGTATCAATAAGACAGTATCCCGTGGTTTACAGCTGTGTGTGAGCAGATGTCGATCTGGGCAGACAGCATAAAAAGAGATCAGACCAGCAAGCAAAGAGAAAAAACCCTTCAGCGTTCCTTCCAAAGTCTCGGGGGAAGAAATATTTTATTTCATGAAGAGCAAGAGTGCATTTTGTTGTTATTTTGTGGATGCATATAAAGCATCTATTATTCTGAATATAATGCATATTCTGCATTCTTACATATTAGGTCAGGTATCTAGGCTACATGTAGTTATGAAGTATTGAAGGAAAAAAAAACTTACAAATGTCAGGCTTCTGACTAGTCTACAAACCTTTGGTCCTCTTATTTCTTCATTCTAGCCTATAATTTTCCAACAAATTTTTCCACCATCTTACTCTGTGTCTACTTTTGACTTGAAGTGATAAAGGGTCCAGAGATTGATTTATCACAGATGACTGCTTCATACATAATAGATAGGTGGCTCTTAAATACTTATTAATTGGATTATTGATTTATTAAACTTCTGGATCAATCATATTGGGATTATTAAGCATGTAGTTTTCAAAGGAAACCAATGACACCATACTCCTGGCAAGAAGAATCATATGGATTTTTCTGAGGTCCCAACAAAGAAAACAACTTGTTCAGGTAAGATTCTGGTAAGTTACAGGACCTACAGATAGAGATCCTATAGGCTATTGAGGCCAACCTTTCATTTTACAGATTTGAGCCTCAGAGGAATTAAGTTTCCCTAAGGTAACATGGGTATAACAGGAGAAGGATTTGAAACCAGAAAGTCCTCTGACTTTTAATCTAGGGTCTCTGACTTTTTCACCTGCCCCCAGTCCTAATTTGGGAAGAAGAAAACTTCAATTTGAATCCCAGCCTCAGACACTCAACTACTTGTATAATCCTAAACAAGTCTTTTAACCTCTTAAGGTTAAAATGAGGATGCTGAGACCAGCATCCTTATCTGAAAATGGGAATATTAATAATAGGGTTATATGGTTCAGATACGGATACAAAGCTCTTTATAAATGTTAGCTATTATTATTATTTATTAATGATTATTCAGTTAACAGGTACGAACTTGCATTCTGATTTGCATTTCTCAACTTTGATAGACTGTCAGAAAATGAACTCTTCAGCCGTGGGTCAGGTAGTGGGGCTCTGAGACCCTGGTGCCCTCTTTCCTCTGCTTCCAGTGCCTGCCAACAGTAAGTGATAGCTCATGATTCATTTGCCCCTCTGTCACAGTGACCTGAAAGTTAAAAGTCATTTGTCCTCGGCAGTCCAGATCACCCACAGATAGGTAGTCTGTCACCAAAATAAGGCAAGATAGCTGTCATTCATTCTAGTCAGAGATTTGAAAGAGAATTCATTCTTCTCCCTGAATCCAGAATTTAATTGAATTCAACAAGCTTTTATCAAGGGCCTACTCTCTGACCCTTGCATTCTCCTAGGCCCAGGGGATGTAGGGAGAGAAAAATGAAATAAAAGTAAATGCAAGGTAATATTAAGGGGAAGCTTCTGGAGGAAAGCTGGAGAGGAAAATCAGGAAAGGCTTAGCCTTGAAGGAAGTTAAGATTTGAAGAGGCAGATATGAAGAGGGCTGATATTTCAGGCAGAGGAGATAGCAGGGGCCAGAGATAGAGGTGGAACGTTTGGGGAATAGCTTGGTTGGAATATGGAAGAGGACACTTGTTGGAGGGAGAGCTCCTGGGAGTTACTGGGCCTATTTCAGGAGATGGATTTGTCTGTGTCAGGAAGCAAGAGCTCTTCCATAGACAAGCAAGACAGCTCTGAAATTAATGCACAAAATGAGCATATACTTTAAAAAAAAAAGCTGCATGAATGATATATTTGGTTTCAAATAAAAATCTTTTTGTGAATTTTGTATATGGAAATGTTCGTGTTTGTTGATGTTTGTCAAGTTCACAGAAACAAAAAGTTTTAAATTAATAAAAAGAAAAGAAACAAGAACTCTTTCCAAGGAACAGAGTGTAGAGAATTGAAGGAATTTGTTGGGAAAGAATAGCAGGAGGAAAGTTATTAATGCCAGGAAACAGAATTAAGGCACACAGAGTGCTGTCTGCCAAATGGAATTCAGTGGCTGATTCAGCCTTGTGAAAAAGAAAAAAAAAAACAAAAAAAACAAAAGCAAAACAAAGGAACCCTCATTAATTTGTAACCCACTCATTTGGATTTTATTTTACTTTGGAGGCAAGAAGGCCTTATTATCTATGAAAAATGTGCTAATTAATAATAATGACAGTGGTTAGCTTAATGAGATTTTAGAACAAAGGCAAATAATAAATAAAATACTTAGAGCTCAAAGTCTGGAGTCTAGAAGATGTGAGTTCAAATATAACCTCAGGCACTTCCTAGCTGTGTAACCCTAGGCAAGTTAATTAACTCTGTATATCTCAGTTTCCTCAGCTGTAAAATGGATATAATGATAGCACAGTCCTATCATTATGAAGATCAAATGAATACTAAAAAGCTTAGCATTTAATAAATATTGGGAAAAGTTCTCTATCCAAGTCTTAACTCCCTTCCCACCATATCCCTGTTCTACCAAGAACTCTTAGCAAATAGCAAAAAACCTAATTTATTCAAGTTGATAGCAAAACTGGAGAAAGAGGAAGAGGAGGAGGAGGAGGAGAAGAAAGAGGAGGAGGAAGAGAAGAAGGGGGAAGGGGAGGAGAAGAAGACAACGGAAGAGGAGGAGAGGGTAGGAGGATAGGGAAGAGGAGGAAGGGGAAGGGGAGGAAAAGAAGGAAAAGGAGGAGAAGGAGAAGAAAGAGGAGAAGGAGAAGGTCACTTAAGTTTCAGTTTGCCTCAGTTTCTCATCTGTTAAAAAAAAAAAAAAAAAGGGCTAGAGAGGGAAATGGCAAACCACTCTAATATCTTTGCCAAGAAAACCCCAAATAGGATCACAGTCTGACATGACTGAATAACAACAAAAAGTCCCCTTTAATAGTATTCTAATGAAGATACTTGCATAACAAAAATGTGTTACCCCCCAGTGGATGGTTCATTTATTTCAAGTAATGTTCACAGAATCATAGGATTATTGAAGAAAGAAAACTTAGGTAATCTAATTTCCCTTTATATAATAACAAAATGATTTTCTAAATGCTTTCTTCACAATTCTGTAAGGTAAATGTTTGCTAACATCTTCATTTTCTTCATCAATAATATTGTTTGATTCAGACCTATAATTTCTTTTTTTTTCAATTTTATTTTTCCAAATATATGTAAACACAGTTTCCAACGTTCATTTTTGTTATACTTTGAGTTCCAAATTTTTCTCCCATCCTGACAGCCAGTAATCTGATATAGATTAAATATGTGCAGTCCTTTTAAACATATTTTCATCTTTGTCATGTTGTGCAAGAAAAATCAGAACAAAAGGGAAAAAACCACAAGACGGAAAAAGCAAGCAAGCAAACAAACAAACAAAAAAGTGAAAATACTATGCTTCAATCCACATCCATAGTTCTCTCTCTCTGGATGCAGATGGCATTTCCATTCCAAGTCTATTGGAATTGTCAGACCTATAATTTCATCATGGTGTAGAGTACTCTCTATCTTTAATTTTCACCCTCTAATGCAGATCAGTAACCAACTCATCTTCCATTTGGTCTTAGAGAGTTTCTTGGGACACTGAAAGGTTAAAGGGATTTGTATGTGGTCACACATTTAGTGTCAGAAGCAAAACTTGAAATCATTTTTTTAACTTGGTCTAGCTTTTTAGTCACTGTACTTCTTATAAATATTGTTATTTTCATTTTATTTATTTATTACAGATGGAAGCTCTGGTTAAGAGATAAGTCATAGGGGAGCACTTGAACCCAAATTTTCTAACTATAAGTCTAGTGTTCAGCTCACTATGATATGTCACCCCTTACTCATTCCTCTAATTTTATAGCATCAGAGAGGTTAAGTGACTTAGATAAAAGTTACACAGCAAACTGGTAGTAGAGCAAAAAAACCCAACTCCTAGACCATGGGTCCTCCTTATTCTTCCTATTTTGATAAAATAGGATTTAAGATTTTAAAATAACAACATTCCTTAGGAATTTATTATAATGAGATTTGACTAACATGTTCTTTTTCTCTCTGTCTCTCTGTCTTCTTTTCAATAGCTTCAATGTTTTATTTTTTGATATCCATTTTTTCATTGTCAAAATGCTAAGTTTTTTCAGTGATCCCAATTTTCAGTTTATTCAATTATCCACTCATTTCCCCTTCTACCTAGGTGACATAGCACTGATCAGTAAGACCTGAATTCTAATCTAGCCTCAGAGACTTTGGAATTGTATGATCCTGACCGTCAAATAACATGTTTGCTTCAGTTTCCTCAACTGTAAAATGGGAATAATAAAAGCACCTACTCTTAAGAATTATCTGAAGATCAAATTCAAATGAGATAATTGTTTGTAAAGCAGATAACAAGATACCCGGCACTTTATATATATATATATGCATATATAAATGCTTGCTCCCTTTCCTTTTCTCCCACTCTAATCCAGCCATCCATTTCTATTGAATCTCTTTTCTCTTTAAGTTTTGTGCTGCCACTAAGTAGTCTATACCAAGGGCCTGCAAATTATAGCATAAAGGCCAGATATGGTCTGGTACCTGTTTTGTATCCAAGAAGCTGAGTGGTATTTTAAAATATGATTTCATTTTTAAATTTATATTTTAAAATTTTCACATTAAAAAATGTAAAAACTATTCTTACCTTATAGGTCATACAGAAACAGGCAGCAGGCCAAATCTGGCCCCTGAGTCATAATTTGCCCAGCCTCTGATGTAGGTTATGATAGAATTCTGTAGTGATATAGAAATCTACAATGATATAGATTCTCTTTTTCACTCCCTTTATCCTCATGCAAATGCTTCCTACCATGCTTTTTACCTCAAGTTCATGGATTTCCACTCAGGAGAAAAAGGAAAGAGAGAAGGAAGGGAGAAAGGAAAGAAGAAAGGAAGGAAAAGAGGGAGGGAAGGAAGGGAGAGATGAAAGAAAAGCATAATTAAAAAAAATTCCCATATTGGCTTTATCCAAAAATGTATTTCTTGTTCTGATTATTAATCCATCATGTCTCTGTCATGAGATGGACCGCACTCTTTTTAATCCAGATTCTAGATTCATGAATCATGGTTGATTAAGTGATCAGAATTTTTAAATATTTAAAAATTATTTCTTCTAATTATATTGATGTTAAAGTATGATTTTTTTTTTCTGGATCTGCTCACTATACTCTGCAACTGTTTATGCAAGTCTTTCCATGTCTTTTTGAAAGTACCTAATTTCTTATACCATAATAGAATTCCATTACATTCTTATCTCACAATTCATTCAACCCATTACCCAATTGGTGGACTCCCTTTTAAATATACATACACATACACATATATACACATATATTACACATATGCACACGCATATATAACCTTTCTCTTTTTCTTTAATCTCTTTGGAGTATAGGTCTAGTAGTAGTTTAGCTGAGACAAAAAGTATGCAACATCAAATAATTTTTTGTGTAAAATTTCACTTAGTTTTCCAATTTATAGATGGTTAAACCAATTTACAGATCTACTAACATTGCATTAATGTGCCTTATCTCCCCACCCCTAAACTATCCATCCCTCAGTTTTTCCAATGCTTGCCTTTTTTTTTTTCAGTTTTGCCAATCTGAGTGATGTGAATTGAAACGTTGGAATCTCTTTCATTTGTATTTCTCTCATTATTAAAAATTTGTCTCCTTATTTCTTTGTTGTTTTTCAGTTGTGTCCAAATCTTTGGGATCCCATTTGGGGTTTCTGGGCAGAAATACTGGAATGGTTTACCATTTCCTTCTCCAGCTCATTTTACAGATGAAGAAACTGAGACAAATGGGGTTAAATGACTTGGCCAGGATCACACAATTAGTAAATGTCTGAGGCTGGATTTGAATTCAGGAAGCTGAATCTTCATGACTCCAGGCCCAACAGACCATACCACCTTGAATGAAATTCATATTCACTTCAGTTTTATTCAGTTTTTTTTTCTTAGACTTTCTCTGCCATCCCTGTTGTTTTTCTTCAGAATTATTTTTATATGCAGCATCAAGACATAGATCATTTATGTTTTTCACAGGTGAGTGATTCTTTTTGGCATTTCATGAAACATGTCTAAATTCAGTTAATATCTCAAATATTCTCCCTTACTCTCACTTTCACACATAAGGACAAGGATCTTTAAAATCATCTTAAATACAGTCAAATTCCATGATTATAACAAAATGGAGCAGGATCAGAAAGAAAAATAGAATGAGCATGTATTAATCTCTTAAGATACCAGGAACTGTGCTAAGAAGTGGGAATACGAATCTGAGCAAAAATCACACTACTGTCCTCAATGACTTTAAATTTTAATGGCTTTAAACCAGAGGGGATAAACAGATGGTCTAGGTACATTGTTTCCTAACCAGAACCATTTTAAAATATAACTGGGAAATGTTTAATAAAATAAATAAAAATACAATAAAACACCGATCAAGTAAATATGGCAGCTAGGTAGTGTGTGAATAGAGCACTGGGCCTGGAGTCAGGAGGACCAGAGTTCAAATGTGGCTCCAGACACTTAGCTGTGTGACTCTGGGCAAGTCACTTAAACCTGCTTGCCTCATTTTCCTCATTTGTAAAATAAATTTTACATTGAGAAGGAAATGGTAAATCACTGCAGTATCTTTGCCCAGAAAACCCCAACTATAGTCAAACATGACTGAAATGACTAAACAGCCTACAGGGATTCTTATGTATGATTTCATGTTCCACTTGACACCATTCGTTTAGATCATCTATAAATGGGAACTGGAAAGCTGGGGAGATTTGAAGGAAAGATTTCTTCATGGAGAGATGACTTCTGAAGAGGAGGTAGAGGAGTTCAAAGAGAGAAGACTAAAGCTAAAAGTGAAATGTGATTGTTCCGGGTGCCTCAGGAAATGATGTCCAGAAGACTTACATGAACTCCTGCTGAGTGGAGTACACAGGAGAACATTGTACACAGTAACAGCAACATTGTGTGATGATCAACTATGATAGATTTATCTTTTCTCAGTAACACAGTGATTTAAGACAATTACAATAGACTTGTGATGGAAAAATCCATCCACATCCAGAGAGAGAATTATGAAGACTGAATGCAAATAGAAGCAAATTCTTTTTTCACTTAAAAATACTTTTGCTTGTTCTTTCCTTTTTCATGGTTTATCCCTTTTGTTCTGATTCCTCTTTTGCAATATCACTAATATGGAAATATGTTTAATATGATTCTACATAAATAACATTTTGGATTGCTTGTTGTCTTGGGGAGAGGGAAAGGAAAGGAAGGAGGAAGAAAAATTTTGAACATAAAATCTTACAAAAGCGAATGTTGAAAACTATCCTTACATCTAATTGGAAAAAAAAACTATTAAGTAAAAAAAAAGTGAAAGAGAAATGGAGCATTAACTGGATCAGTTATCAATAGAACATATAGCCATTTACTTATTTTTCTGAATTCATATTTTGTGAATGATTGGTAGAAAAAACACATCTATATTAAAAATGTGTTTATAATGACAAAAAAAAAAAAGAAAGAATGTCCAGGCTAGACTCACTGTTGTGGAAAGGAGTCCACAGGGAGGAGTCATCACTAAGGTAAGAACAAAAAAACTTTTTAGAGGGATGCAAATTGACAATTCTAAAAATTTTAGAAATATATATTCTTTTTCTATTAGATTAGGCAGGTTATTATTTATTTTATTATTTTATGTTAATTCATTATGATATATAAAAATTGAATTAAAAACATATATAAAAGGTTCAACAGCATTCACATCTTCTTTCCCAATTATTTGCAACATTATAAAGCAGTGTTATCATAAACAATCATAAAGAAAGTGGGGGTGGAGGTGAGATGCTGTCAAACCATTTTTAACATATTCACGAAAAGTTTAGCCTCTTTTAGAAACCTCCTTTAAGAAACTGCCCATCAGAGTCAAATTGTAGAGAAGATGAATCATTCATCAAAAAGGAGGGGAAATTGAATCTTAGGAAAAGAAAGGAAGGAAGGATGAAAGAAGAAAGAGAGAAGCAAGAAGAGAGGAAGTAGGGAAGAAAAAAAAAAAGAAGCTCAATATAAAGGCAGTATATGCCTCCATGTTAGAACCCTTTTCTCCTAGTTAAGAATTTGTAGAAATTTAGAACTCAGAAATGAGAAGACTCAATAGAGTTTTCACAAGGAGAAATTGAAATGAGTAGATAAGGATGACTATGTAATTGAGAAGTTCTTTGATAAAAGCTTAAGGAAAGAACAATTAAGAAAGCAATTAACTCTTTTATTTTGATAAGCTGCTAGACAATGGAAATTTAATAAGACAATAAAGTCATGGGGCAGCCTCACAGAGAAGAGATAACCAGTGATTTTTCTTTTAGCTTTAAGTGATGTTTAATAAGTTTACTAATAGTTAAGTTTACTAGTAAGAATATGTAATATATATAAGCTATAGTTTTTTCTTGCACATCACATTTATTTTTATAAATTAGATTTTTAGTGATGATCAATTGTGATGGATTTGGCTCTTTTCAGCAAGGAGATGATTTGGGCCAATTCCAGTACACTTATGATGGAGAGAGCATCTGCATCTAGAAAAAGGACTGTGGAGACTGTGGGAATCACAACATAGTATTTTCACCTTTTTTTGTTGTTGTTTCCTTGCTTTTTGTTTTCTTCCTTTTTTTTCTTTTTGATCTGATTTTTCTTGTTCAACATGATAATTGTGGAGATATGTATAGAAAAATTGCACACGTTTAACTTGTATTGGATTACTTGCTGTCTAAGGAAGGGGAAGGGGAAAAAGAGAGAGAAAAACTTGGAATGCAAGATTTTGCAAGGGTGGATGTTGAAAACTATCTTTGCATGTATTTTGAAAAATAAAAAGCTATTGAAAATAAAATTTAAATTTAAAAAATTAGATATTTAAAACAGTATATTTACTTTATTTTAAAATGTGCAATTATTTAATATGCTGTATAATATATTATATGTTTATGTGTACCCTCCTCCAGGGCTACTTCCTCAATTGCTTGCAAGAGTGGGATGGATCCCTAGAAGACAGTTGATCCCCACTGTGTTGGAGTAGGGTAACTCTAAGGCTAACTCTGAGAGAGTTTGGGGTTCATTACTAACCTTTCCATGCAACAAGCCTGGTGAGTTATCCCTTCCACATCTCTGAGGTTAGGGGCATGGCACCACTTGAAAATCCTTATAAAATTTTTTGTTTGTCCCTAGAGCCAAGGAAGAAGCCTGAATTATTATGGTATTAAAAGAGAAAATATGTGGATATTACATAATAATATACATATATTTTATACATTTCTGAGTTTCTAATTTTTTCCTTTCATCTGCTGACCTTAGCGTGCTGACTGCAACTTCTGCAAAACTCCCCCAAAATTTCCATTTAATTTATTATGCTGATCTGCAATACATCAAAACTGTGATGGGAAAGTCATGATGTAGAAGGGATAACTATATTCTGTAAACTCCCTGATATTAATTTAGCAGTTGATATCCATTAGCTTTTAAAAAGAGAAACTTACTAAAGTAGAATAATAAAAACATTTAGTACAAGCCATTTCCCAAACCAGGACACACTCTTTTTGCACACACGTTATCACTTGGCAAAGGGAGGCTCAAATTTAGAGACTTAGGGGATAAGTTCACCTAAGCTTCTGATTATTGGAAATCCTTAATTTCCTCGGTGGAGTCCTCAAGAGGCTCCCCTGAGGTGTAAGTGTCTACTGGATCCCTAGGGTTCATACCTTTGTAGAGAGAATAGCTATTTAACTCTACTTTGAAGAAATCACACTCCTAAAACTGTTCTTCCTACTTGATTCTAGTTTGTCCTCTCTCCTTTATAAACTGGCTACATTTTCATGATTGGTCTAATCAATAGATGGGGAAGAGGAAAATATCTTGAAGAGAGAATGGGAGAATGATACTTCCTTTGGGCTTATTCCTTTTCTTTCTGCACTCTGGTAAAAATTCAAGTGTCTACTTTCCCAAAGCATTCCAAAAGTTTGACTTGACTCCTAGAATCTCTTTGCTGCTATACAAGCTTTCCTTGTTTTATTGCACATCATATTATAGTGCTTTGAAGATATTGAGTTGTTGGGTTTTGTTGTTGTTCGATTTACAAATCGAAGGTTTGTGGCAATCCTGTGTTCAAGTCTACTGTGCCATTTATTTGACAGTATGCACTCACATTGTATCTGTGTGTCATATTTTGGTAAATCTCACAGTATTTCAAACTTTTTCATTATTATACCAATTATAGTGTTCTGTGATCAATGATCTTCGATGTTAATAATGTAATTGTTTTAGGGCACTACAAACTCTGTCCATTTTAAGATGATAAACTGAATCAACAGATGTTATATGTGTTCTGACTGTTCCATGGACCAGCCATCCTATATCTGTCTGTTTCTCTCCTTTGGCTTATCTATTCCCTGAGACACAACAATACTGAAATCAGGGCAATTAAAAACCCTACAAAAGCCTCTAAGTTTTCAAGTGAAGGGAAGAATCAATCTATATGGCAAACTACATTGCTGTTTTCTTTTAAGAAATTGACATAGCCACCCTAACCTTCAGCAACCACCACCCTGATTAGTTAGCAAATCATCAACATGGAGGCAAGACTAACAAAAAGATTATAACTTGCTGAAGATCTAGATGATGATTAGCATTTTTATCAATAAAGTATTTTTCATTAAGGTATGTACACTGTTTTTAGACAATGCTATTGCACGCTTAATAGATTATAATATAGTATAAATATAACTTTTATATATAATGGGAAACCAAAACTCTGTGATTCACTTAATTTTGATATTTGCTTTATTGTGGTAACCTAGAACTAAACTTGAATATCTCTGAGGTATGTTCCTACAAAGAGCCAGAAATGTATCTAATTCTTTCAACCAATCCCAATATATAACACCATCTTATTTCATCCAGTGGCTCAAAAAAAAAACCCCACTTTCTTCCTCCCAAATTGATCAAAGACCTATTCACACCTACTTTACACACTTGATATACTGATTAATTCAAAGTGCCTAGGAATTGTTCTGATTGATTGGTTGATTTTGTAGCTCATTCAAAGAAGTGTTCTGATAGGTGTAGCAGAGCATAAAGTATCTTTCTTGTTAGTTACATTAATTGGTGTTGAGCTGTGTGGGATATCTCTCTTAAAGATATTTTAATAATATCATTTTAAACAGTACATTTACTGTTAGTTTAACAAAAAAAGTATTTTCCAAGGGGAAAAATGAGTCAATTGTTTATTATATACCAGCTTCTTTCAATCACCTACATTGCTGGGCTTACAAGAGCAGAAATAGACACTGAGATTCACCTAGTGGCGGATTTCCAAAGCTCTAAGAGTTTAGTTAACCTTGGTAAGGTTAGCCACACAACCTCAAATCTAATGTAGAAACCTCATAGCAGTATTTTCTAAAAATGGGAGCATTTAGGGCCGAGGTATATCTGACTCATTTCTCTCACAGTACCTCTTTCCACCAATGTTCATTTGTACACGTCACATTTCTGTTTCTGATTTGGATTTTGTATTTGCAATAAGCCTGTAAAATTTCTTCTCTATTATTTTTTCAAAAAGTGGAAATCAGTTTCAGTTCATGATGCAGTGGAGTGAAAGGAGAATAACAGACCAGATGAAGGAATCATTGAGGAAGAGGCCTTAGTGAGCCAAATTATTTAAGATCTTAGTTATATGGGGAACATTCACATAAGAGTGGAAGGATAATATTGATCCCTGAAGAATTTCTCCAAGTAAAGGACCTAGGAGCTCTGTCTTCTACCATGTAGGAATAACAAAAAAGAAGGAAAAGTAAAGGTGGTCATTAGGTATGGTTACTAAAATCAATAATGTGCATAAAACAAATAATTCTTAAGAGCAGAAGATTGGCTTGTTGGAAACTTAATGGCTAAAGAGAGAGGCTGGTCCCTGCAAATGTTTGGAGATTACAAAGTACTTTTCTGCAAGGATATTTTTAGATTTCCCCTCTTAGTACTTTAGGAAAAAAATAAATTCTTGTTATTGCTTTTTCAGTTGGTTCTCTCCAAAGGCTCAGCTCTATAAAGAGAAATTTTAACTGTAAGAAGCATTAGTGATTATCTTCTCTAGGTTTTCACATCTGAAGATTGCCTATGGACCTCCAAATAATTTATTTCTTGTGTAAAGGGACAACGGGAAGCTGGCTCATTTTATAGGTGGGAAGAAGATAGTTAAATGAAGATGAAAGGGCCCAAGTGAGCCAATAATTTGGGAACTGGCTAGGTTGAGAATGACTTCTGATAGCTTAAATCCTTTCCATGCTCCTCTTTCCTAGACCTAATCACTAGGAAGTTACTTGTCACATAACCCAAAGGATCACAGAATTAAGAACTGAGAGGGACCTTAAAGGTCATCTCACTCAGCAACCTCATTTTATAAGTGGGAAAATCAAGGCTGAGGAGGTTAAATGACTAAAGTTATATGAATAGGACAAAGCTTTGATTTGAACCCTGGTCCTCCAGTTCCAAATGGAGTATTCTTTTTTTTTTCCCTGAGGCAATTGAGGTTAAGTGACTTGCCCAGGGTCACACAGCTAGGAAGTATTAAGTGTTTGAGACCAGATTTGAACTCAGGTCCTCCTGACTTCAGGGCTGGTGCTGTATTCACTGTGCCAACTAGCTGCCCAAGTATTCTTTTCTTACAGCTTTCTGCCTCTAGGGTAGATCCAGGGTGGCCAATACAGTTCTAGTCCTTTCTTCTACCTAGGTGGTATCCCTGGCCATCTCCAATTGTCCTGATCTATATCTGGCTCTGGAGGAGAAAGTGAGGCTGGTGACTTTGCATATCCCTCCCTCACTTCAATATAATCATGATCTCACCTTCCTGATGTGGTGGTCCTCTTCTAGAGCAAGAGACAAAGACCACCAACCTTTCTTAAGAGGCTCTGACCATCACATTCTTTTTTTTATCCTTTTGGTTGAGGAGTTCTTAACCTGGAGTCATGAATGTTATTTTGTTTAGTTTTTAATATTTTGTTCTTTGTATTTTCCTTTGCATTCCCCTGTATGTTTCTTATGCTTACAAATATAAGAAATTTTCTTTTCTTTCTGGCTTCACTAGAGTGCTAATGGGGACCACTGATACTCAAAAGGGTTAAAAAGCCCTGCTTTAGCCTGACCTTAAAGGTTCAAGTGTTCTGAGTATAAGACAGGTATGACATCAAGATTGGCTAAAATTCTTTTTGCCTCATTTTGGTTCCCCACTTTCATTAGATACAGGTAGCTACAAGGTGAAGGAAAGGCAGGTAATGCTCTACAAAGGTTACATAGAAGAAATGCCTCCCCAAGCCCTTATTCTTTGAAATAGCCGGGATCCAAAATGATGTTTTACACCCAGGAGTAGAGCTAATTTTAAAAGGCAAGCACTATAAATTTGGAGGTTGGAGGGGAGGAAGGAGAGGCAGAATTGATTCTTTTTTTGTTCAGCAAAACTATCTTTCCAAATATTTCTCAGTTCCTCCATTGTTTCTTTTCATCTTAAAGTGATATATACATAGCTCTGAAAGCTGGGACCCATGTGGTTGAGGTCTTTAAAAAAATAAAAAGGGGAGCCAGAGGAATCTCTTGCTGCCAGGGGCCTCTGGTGTGTTATGAAATTGGCCTGTCCAATTACTAGTGGCCAATGCATAGGGCTGGGAGCCCAGAGTGGGAGCCCCAGCCTCCTTAATTAGAGCTCAGGGAAGAAAACTGGACTGCAGGTGAGCTGACTGAGCAGCATCAGCTGAAGCTATTGTAGAAGCCAGGGCAAGGAAGATGGCCACAGGAGTGCCATGAAGAGGAGCAAAAGCAGGTGGGAATTGGATTTTATTTACTTGGTATGGGGAAGGCCTGTGGTTAGGATTGCTTGTGCTTCTTGTGTTTTGAAGCCAGCTGTATATAAGCAGGACTAATGTCATACCCTTAGGATGCTGTGGGGCACTAAAAGGTTTCCACCACCTCATCTCCTTCCACCATTATCCCCTTTTCATCTCCTCCTCCCTTTCTCTCTTTCTTTCTTTGACTTTCTCTTTGTGGGTCTTTACCAGATTTAAAAAACAAAACCCATTGTTAGGTACTGTACCTAAGGGCAGCTGGTCTTATCTCTATGTTAAGAGTCTCACCTCTTTGTTAAGAGCTTTGGTGCCCATTCCAGCCACGCTCAGCGTGTCTATTCAAAGGAGTGTCATGAGAAGCCAGAGAATAGATTATGGCAGTTCTTTATTCAGGCTTCATCACCTCCATTGTCTCCATTGCTGTGCCATCCTTCCCTTACCACCAGCCTTGCTTATATCTTCCCTCTTCTCCAACCCTCATTTATCACCTGACCCCTCCTCCTTGCCTACCTTCCTTTCCCACTCTGTGATCACACCATTTGTCCATATTCCCACACCCAATCATTAGTAATTAAGTTTGTATTGAAAGGAGGTATTCAATTTCAGAGGGTCTAATTCTTCTTTCAATAACAGAACACTTCCTGGAAGCAAGCCATTTTCTAAGACCACTTTAAACAGCCATTATCATTATAATGAAACCATTACCAGCAATCTTCAGCCAGTTTCGGGGTCTCATGTTTCTCAAGGGAATCACAGACCACACCCTTTGATTCTCAATTCAAGGACAAACTTCTTTTACTAGGGTCCCAAAATCTCAGACCCTGACAACCCATTCCAACTGGATGTTTTGGTCAACAAACTTCATCCCAAAAGTCCAAAAAAGAGATTTCTCACAGTTTTTACTGGCAGTTAAGTAGATGTTTGCTTTAAGAGAAGCTTTAACTAGATAAGGGTGGGTCAGGGTCCTAAACTTAGAGTAGGGAGTGGGATATAGTGTCTTCCTCAGTTTTCATTTCATATCATTCCCAAGAATTTCATTTATTCATTCACTTAGCATATATTTTATTGATCACCTAAGTTCTAGGCACTGTGAAAGTATATAGAGATGTTTATATCAAGGAAAAGACAACCTAGAAGGAAGGATAAGCCACGCCTATGAATAATTATACTGCAAAGAATTGGGACCTATGAGAATGGGTGCAACATGGAAAGATAATAAAAATCAGGGGTTTAGAACTGAAACAAACCCACAAGTCCATTGAATTCAACCCTTCATTTTAAAAATAAAGAAATTAAGGTAGAGTAAATGATTTTTCCAGGGTCATATAGTTATAAATGTACAAGGTGTTATATGAATTTCATTCAGCTTCTCTGTCTCCCTTCTGGCTTTAAATCTATGACATTATGACCCTATACCAAAGGAAATGTAATCCTTTGGAGGGAACCATCCCTTGATATTATCAGAATTTCATGCAATACAGATGAATAAGGGGAAGAATACAAGGATGACATCTTGCTCTTCCTCACCCCCTGTTTCTTCCCCTCCCCCATCCTTCCCCTTTCCCCTTCTTCTCTCCTCTACTCCCCCTTCCCTCCCTCCTCCTTTCCCCTTTCTCTTCTTCCTTTCCCCACCCCCTTCTTCTCTTCTCTTTTCCCTCCATCTCCCTCACATAAGGCAATTGAGGTTAACTGATTTGCCCATAGTCACCCAGTTAATAAGCATCTGAGGTCTCATTTGAATTCACGTCCTCCCGACTTCAGGGTGGGTTCTCTCTCCATTGCGCCATCTAACTACCCCTTTCATATCTTTTATTTTATTGGATCCTGCTAACAACATGAATCAAATGTGATAAATTATTATTATCCCTATTTGAGAAGGAGGAAGCAGTAACTCAGAAATTAAATCACCTGAGGCAGCTAGGTATTGCAGTGGATAGAACACTAGTCCTGAAGTCAGGAGGACCCGGATTCAAATGTGATCTCAGATGTTTATTAGTTGTGTAACTATGGGCAAGTTACTTAACCCTGATTGCTTCCCCATCCCCTACCCCCAAAATGAAATTAAATAACTACCTGGAATTTCATATTCATTAATGGCAGAGCTAGGGACTAGACTCCAGGTATGTTAACTCAGAATCTAATGTTTAACAGCCTAATGGTTTTCCCCACTTCTTCCTATTATAGCAGAACCTTAATTAGAGCAAATCATCTGGGCTTTGCCCCAGATTGGAGAGCTTAGAGCACATCAGCAGGCCATCCAAGGATCATGTTTCTTCCAAAGCTGCTCCCTTGTCTGAATTTGACTTAGAATATAGGAATTTTAAAGGGCATGGATAGCACTCTCCTAAGCTTCTTCCCCCACCTGAGGCTTCTCTTCCTGGCCTTGTCTCCGACAGCAGACACTGGACTTCTCCCTTGATACACTTCTCCAGTCTGATAATCACACTCTCATTCTCCCTACCCCCAAATCTGTAGCATTGACAAGCATTATTGTAGACATCTCTTGATACCCCTTCTTCCCCAAGAGTACCTCCAATGAGCCTCCTCTTCATGTTTGCTTGCCCCAAGTCCAAGAGTTACTCCTTTTATCTTCTCACTGCAGTGTAGCTCTCCTGTTTTAATGTAGATCCAATAGTCTTCTTTGACTATCCCTATCCTTCTACATGGGAATTCTTTCTCCTTTACTCCCATCAGCTCTTTGATTATTGACACTTGTGACTATATTGCTGTAGGGAGTCCTAAATTTGTTTTTATGAATCTGTGTTTTAAGTCTTCACAGTTACAGCTTAAAATCACAAAGATGAAGAGTTTTGTATTGTTCTTCCTTGGTGCTCACAAAATGGAAGATGTGACCTTTAGATTTGAGCTAGGGTGAGAGAAGGAAATGCTTTTGTCTTTCTTTGTATCCCCTACTCTTAGCACAATGCCCAGTAGATGCTGGGCAAATGCCTATTTCATTTGTCTTAAAAGAATAAGGGATAGACAAAGACTGGACCCTTGACTTCATTGGTATAAAGAACTCGAAGATGAGGTGGATCCCTTTACCAATATCTCTGCAATCTCTAATCTTTGTTCTTCTTCAATCCTGTCTGACTCTTCATGACTCCATTTGGGGATTTCTTGGCAGAGATCAATATCATACTTTGCTATTTCCTTCTTGAGTTCATTTTATAGATGAAGAAACTGAGGCAGAGTTAAGTGTGTAGTTTTGAGTTGCTTAAAGCAAGACTTCTTTTTTCTTATAGTTTTGTATTTATTATTTCCATCTTTTTTATTAAATTTTTAATTGTCAAAATATATGCATGGATAATTTTTCAACACTGACTCTTGCAAAATCTTGTGTTTCAATTTTCCCTCCCTTCTCCCCACCCCCTCCCCTAGACAGCAAGTAATCTATGTTAAACATGGTAAAAACATATGTTAAATCCAATATATGTATACATATTTATACAATTATCACGCTGCAGAAGAAAAATCAGATTAAAAAGGAAAAAAAATGAGAAAGAAAACAAAATGCAAGGAAATAAAAAAAAGGTAAAAATATCATGTTGTAATCCACATTCAATTCCCATGGTCCTCCCTCTGGGTGTAGACGACTCTCTTCATCACAAGATCATTGGAACTGGTCTTAATCATCTCACTGTTGAAAGCCACGTTCATTAGAATTAATTATCAGCATAATTTTGCTGTTGCGGTGTATAATGTTTTCCTGGTTCTCTTCACTTTTCATCATTTCATCTAAGTCTCTTTAGGTCTCTCTGAAATCATCCTAAAGCAGGACTTTTTAAAGCTCTTTCCATTCATGACCCTTTTTTTGCCCAAGAATTTTTTTCGTGCCCTTGGATGTATAGGTACATAAAATAGATATATTAATCAAAAATTTCACAACCCCCACATTGTTTCCCAACCTCATATGGTGTCCTGACCCACAGTTTAAGAAGCTTTGACTTAATGCACTGATTGTGAATTAACTTGCACAGAATCCTCAAATCACTTAGATACTGAGCATTAAGTGCAAAAATTCTTTTTTTTATTAATTCTTTTTATTTGCAAAACATATGTATGGGTAATTCCTAAACATTAACCTTTACAAAGCTTTCTGTTACAAATTTTCCCCCCTAATCCCCACCCCTCCCCTGGTTGGCAGGATATCCACTACATGATAATTATGTTAGAATACTTAAGAAATCGAATATATGTATAGTTATTGCATCATTTTTTGTGCAGGAGAAATCATATCTACAAGAAAGAATAATCCGATAAAGGAAACATAATGCAAGCAAACCTCAATAGAGAACATGAAAATGTTATGTTGTGGTCCACATTTCACATCCCTCTCTCTGGGTGTACATGGCTTTCTTCACCAAACAATTGGAACTGGTTTGAAGCATTTCATTGTTGAAGAGAGTCATGTCCATTAGAACTGATCCTCATATAGTATTGTTGTTGCCGTGAATAATGATCTCTTGGTTCTGCTCACTTCACTCAGCATCAGTTCATGCAAGTCTCTCCAGGCCTCTGAAATTGTCCTGCTGGTCGTTTCTTACAGAGCAATAATATTCCATAACATTCATATACCATAATTTATTCAGCCACTCTCCAATTGATGGGCATCCCCTCAGTTTCCAGTTCCTAGCCACTACAAAAAGAGCTGCCACAAACATTCTTGCACATGTGGGGCCCTTTCCTTCTCTTATGATCCCTACACTACTGAGTCAAAGGGTATGCATAGTTTGATAACTTTTTGAGCATAGCTCCAAATTGCTCTCCAGAATGGTTGGATCCGTTCACAGCTCCACCAACAATGCATCAGTGTCCCAGTCTTCCCACATCCCCTCCAACATTTATCTTTATCTTTTCCTGTCATTTTAGCCAATCTGACAGGTGTGTAGTGGTACCTCAGGGTTGTCTTGATTTGCATTTCTCTGATCAATAGTGATTTGGCACCTTTTCATATGACTACAAATAGTTTTAATTTCCTCATCTGAAAATTGTCTGTTCATATCCTTTGACCATTTATCAATTGGAGAATGGCTTGAATTCTTATAAATATGAGACAATTCTCTATATATCTTAGAGATGAGACCTTTATCAGAACCCTTAAATGTAAAGATGATTTCCCAATTTGATGCTTCCCTCCTAATCTTGTCTGCATTAGTTTTGTTTGTACAGAAACTTTTTAACTTAATATAATCAAAATTATCTATCTGGTGTTCAATTAAGAGTTCCAGATATTCTTTGGACATAAATTTATTCCATCTCCACAGGTCTGAGAGGTAAAATATCCTATGTTCCTCTAATTTGCTTACAATATCACTCTTTATATCTAGATCATGAACCCATTTAGATCTTATCTTGGTGTGCGGTGTTAGGTATGGGTCCAGCCTTAATTAAGTGCAAAAATTCTTGGGGGCAGATAGCTGGCCCAGTGGATAAAGTTCTGGTCTTAGAGTCAGGAGGATCCATTTGATCTCAAGAAGCATCATTACATTCCTTTGGGGGAAAACATATATTCAAAACAAAAAACCCTAGGTATATCAAGCGTGTGAGAGGCAGGACCTGAACCCAGGTATGTCTGGTTCCAAAGCCTGGATTTTCAGTAGGATGAGAGCATTAAAAAAACATCTTATTCTAGAGAATAATAACTGTGCCCCACCTGGTTCCCTACTTCTGAGCCTGGGAAGAACAAGGTTCCATGAACAAGATGCATCATCTTGGTGAGGAGTAAGGAAGCCTTGACCTGAATTGCTGGGTATTCTTTGTGTCATGAAATTTCTGGTTGCTTCACTGAGACCTGATTGCTGCCTGTTCTCAGGAGGCTCAGAGAGGAATCCTTTGAGCCCAAGACTGCCTTCCTAATGCACATTACTGCCTCATGATATTGCCAGATTGATTGAGCGCTGGGCCTTGGCCACAGGCCTCCTTGCCAGTAGGAAAATTGGCATTGATCCAAGGATGAAAGAAATGCTCAGCTGATAAAAAGCCTTTCTCAGAACAGACCATTTTTCTTTGCAACTGGGACCACTTCAAAGGGAATGGTTCCCTATACTGACCATGAGCCCTGCGGCCCTGGCATCCTCTTAGGGACCTCATTGTAATGGGCTTCAATGTAAAGTGATGTTTCATTGCAGGAAAACTTGTACCTTTTTGATCCATCAGGACCCTGTTGGTTCTGGGCAGGCTAACTTGATGTATCTCTTCGCAAGGGAATCATTGTTTCCTGCTTGAATCAGTTGAATACTCCATGTTCTAAGAAGGATGCTGGGTATGTGACTGGTATGTGTATATAAATGAGGCAAGAAGGGAGAGAATGGGTAGAGGAACAGGAAACTAGACCTATTCAACTGAATTTGACAAACATCATTTGAGTACCTACTATGTGCAAGGCATTGAACCAAGATTCCTTGACTCCAAATTCATCATTCCTTTTATTGTATCATGTTGCTTTCTATTCAGTTTTAAGTCAGACTTATTAGCCATGTGTAGTTCCTGCCCAATATCTATGTGTTGATGACTAATTCCACAGTCTACCCATTTTTCTGTTTGTCATAGCTAGGTAAGAAGCAATTTTCCTCTCTTTGGTCTTCCTGTGTGGTTTGTCAGAGCAAGTGCTCTTGAATTGAGAAAGTTCTCCTGGGTCTTAATATAAACAGGCTATAACTGGCATTTATTTAGGATATACTATGTGTCAGTACTACATATTGAGTATATATTACTATGCTAAGCTCTGCACATACAAAGAAAAAATTGAAACAATTACTGTCCTCAAAGATCTTAGATTAATATGAGGAAGATATATATATATATACACACACATAAGTATTTTAAATGATAGATAACAATTTTTTTCTTTTTTTTCTTTTCCCCAGTTACATATAAAACAACTGTTTTTGGTTATATATGTACATTAATTTTTTTATTAAAAGCTTTTTATTTACAAAACATATGAGTGATTTTTCTACCTTGACCTTTGCAAAAAACTTTTTTTTTGTTCCAAGCTTTTCCCCTCCTTTCCCCTACCCCCCACCCCTAGATGACAGGTAAACTAATACATGCTAAATATGATAAATTATATGACAAATCCAATATATATATACATATCTATATAGTTATCTTACTGCACAGGAAAAATCAGATCTAGAAAGAGAGGGAAAAAAAACAACCTAAGAAGGAAAACAAAATGCATGGAAATATTCACAGAAAGCGTTAAAATGCTGTGTTGTAGTCCACACTCAGTTCCCACAGGCCTCTCTCTGGATGTATATGACTATCTTCATTGCTGAACAATAGGAACTGGTTTGAATCACATCATTGTTGAAGAGAACCACGTCCATCAGAATTGATCATTGTATAGTTTTGTTGCTGTGTATAATGTTCTCCTGGTTCTGCTGATTTCACTCAGCATCAGTTCATGCAAATCTCTCCAGGCCTCTCTAAAATCATCCTGCTGATCTTTTCTTACAGAACAATAATATTCCATGACATTCATATACCATAATTTATTCAGCCATTCTCCAATTGATGGGCATCCATTCAGTTTCCAGTTTCTTGCCACTACAAAAATGGCTGCCACAAACATTTTTGCACATGTGGGTCCCTTTCCTTCCTTTAAGATCTCTTTGGGATGTAGGCCCAGTAGAAACACTGCTGGGTCAAAGGCTATGCACAGATTGATAACTTTTTGAGCATAGTTCCAAATTGCTCTCCAGAATGGTTGGATCCATTCACAGTTCCACCAACAATGTATCAGTGTCCCAGTTTTCCCACATCCCCTCCAACATTCATCATTATCATTTCCTGTCATTTTAGCTAATCTGACAGGTGTGTAGTGGTATCTCAGAGTTGTCTTAATTTGCATTTCTCTGATCAATAGTTATTTGGAGCACCTTTTCAGTGTACATTAATTTTTTACTATTTCCATATGAATCATGCTGGGAGAGAAAAATCATAACAAAAGGGAAAAACCACAAGAAAAAAACAAAACAAAGTGAACATAGCATGTGTTGATTTATATTCAGAATCCAGAATTCTCTCTCTGGATGAGGATGACATTTTCCATCCAAAGTGACAATAATAATTTTTAAAATTAGATAGTATTTAAACAATAGTTAAGATAGTATTTAAACAATACAATTAAAATAACATGTACAAAGCAGGCACAAGTTAACTTTGGAGGGGAAGGCATTAATAGTTGGAGGGAGAAGTGGAAACCAGAAAATGCTGCCTATAGAAGGTGGCACTGGAGCTAAGTGTTAAACAAAACCGGAGATTCCCAGAAATGGGTGAGGAGAGAGAATATTATACCAGACATGGGCAACAATCAATGCAAAGGCTCTGAGATGGGAAATAGAGCGCCATGTGTGAGGCACAGCAAGTAAGCCAGGTCAGCCAGATTGTGGAGTACATAGATGGAAATAATGTATAAGAAGATTGTGAAAGTAAGAAAAGATCTTGTTTTAAAGAGCTTAAAATGCCAAATGGACATTTATGTTTTTATCTCAGAGGGAAGGGGAAATTATTGGAGTTTCCTGAGTGTCTAACTTTCTGGTGATGATTGCATGGCCTGTTTAAATCTCCTCTTTTTAGGCTATGCAGAAGTTCTGCCATCAACTCTGGTTATTCTAAGGAAGACAGACTGGACTGGGGAGAGAGTCCAAGCACATAGAATGGGGAAGATATTACCACAATACAGGTGAGAGGCGATGAGGGTTTGAATTAAGGTCGGAGCTGTATAAGTGCTGAGAAGGGATGAAAAATGTTGTGAAGGTTTAGCAAAAATGAATGTTGAAAACTATCTTGGCATGTATTTGGAAAAATAAAATACTATTAAAATAAATAAAATGAGAAGTTTGTTCTAAGAGGAAAAAAAAAAGAAAAACATTATGAAAGTAGAAACAACAAGATCTGGCAGATAATTAGATATGTGAGATTAGTCAAAGATGGGAGACTGCAAATGGATTGATTGGAAGCATGCTGGTGCCTTCAACAATCACGGGCAAGTTCATTAACCCATCTTTCAAAAAAGAAGCATGTAGAGAATCTCAGCGCCTGTGGAACATCTCGCTTTCATTCCTTCTTGCAGGACATCTTCCATGAAAATGGAGGTAGCCTTTTGTGACCCTCTGTCTCTGTAATTTATTAGTCATTTCATGGTAGAGATCCATTGAACACAGTTATCTCTGTGGTGCTATCTAGCAAAGACACAAATAATTTTGATTGTGTGCATGTGTCAACCTTGGAGTTTGGTCTAAGAAAGACAAACAGAATTAGTTTGTATGCATGCTTTTATTTCTCTGAAGTAGGTGGCATGTAGACAGGAGTAGGGTTAAGGTTAAAAAGAGATTAAAAAGCAAAAATTTCAAGAAGGTGGGGTGGGGGTGGGGGTAAAGCACATTGTGGCCTAATAGGTTTGGCTGATAGGTCATCTGTCCTGCCCTATTTCTCAAAGGTTACAAGATACCCTCTGTATACAGGGAATAGGTCCCTAGGGGTCCCTTTATTCACAGGGAGTCTTCATGAGCCAGTCTGAGCTAGTTCTGTGGCTGCTGGCACAGCCAGAGAGTACTGCATTAAAAATATGAACATCACAAAGGATCTCTGGTATGTCAAGCTCAAAGAGAGCTCAATCTGCCTCCTGATTGGCTGATTCTGATTTTCAAATCATTCTGTTCTCCTCTGGACAGTAAGGGAGCTCAAGCAAATTGAAGTGGTTAGTAAAGTCATTAACCATTCATATAGGAGGACCCTTGTTGAAAGAGAGCCTTAAAAGCAGTATTTTTCCCTACCAAGTCAAATGCATTTTTATAATTAATAAGTAGTAAACACAGTGGGATCATGTATTTTTTATACCTTCCTGTCTACCCTGTGATTGTAAAAATGCAATCTGGGGTAGAAAACAATTTGTGAAAGCCTACAGATTCTTGTCTCATCAATTAATTGTGTATAAATAATTCTCAGTCATTAAATTTTATTATAACATTACTAACCTTTAAAAAAAAACAATACTCAAATACCTATAAGAGCAATAGCTTACATACCTTCTCAATATTTATAAGGCAGAATCAAATAAAGTAGTAAGTACATGAATAATAATAAAAAAGTTTTATTCTATATTTCCTAAGTGTGTCTAAAATTCATAAAACAAATTCATAAAACTCATAAAACAAAGGCTCTTAACAAGATTCTTGACTAAATTTCAGGGGGTCTATGAACTTAGATGTATAAAAATTTACAACTTTATTTTCCTTGACCTTTGACTGAAATTTAGCTTTCCTTCTCTTATAGACTTAAAAAAACCCAACATTATTTTAAGGTTTCATTAACACATACTGTCCAAGGATCTATAACAAAAGAAAGTTAAAAACTACCATGACAGTTTTATAAAGATATATTGATATCAATATCAATATTTATTGGTGCCCTCTTAAATGCTTTTGTTTTTGTAATAATTCCATCTGTGATTTTTTCTTCCCAGCTATTTGGTATTTCTTCCTATTTTGCATATTTTGAAAATCAATCTTTCAATAATTTCAAACATGTATCAATTCTCCTGCATACAACTGGTCTATCCCAATTGCTCTTTCAGTCTCTGTCTTATTTATTGCTTTTCCTATTTCCTCAGAGAGCACTCTGGGTTCTAGAATCTAAAAGTGGTATTTCTACTATTATTAAAAAGGAAAACAAGTTATTATAGAAAAATTAATAGATATGATTCACTTTTTATCTGTTATCCTCTGTACACTTTTATCTCTAAATGTTGGGATTATCTAGTTTAATTGGGGCTCATGTCAAACTGTGTACATTTCCTCCTCTGCTTAGCCATTTGTGAGGTTGTTATTCTCCTCATAATCTTCCACTATCTTCCTCTGTAAGATTTTGCAAGCTAATTTATATTTTAAGCCCATGTTGCCATTGGCTTCCATGTTTTTCCACTTGGCAAAGAAATCAAGTATTTTCTGGCTGAGTTGGTTTCTGGGCTCTTTTGATTCCTTTGGCCTCATCTTGTGGGCAATACCTTACAATGATTATACTTTTTTTTTTAGAAAATGGTGAGAGTCCGTAGTTCACCATTCACTCCACTCAACATACCCAAGCAAGGTTTCTCCTCAAAAATCTTCATACTTTGCTCTAGGTGAAAGTTAAAACACCTTTATTAGGAATGAAGTTTTTTTCTCAACTTCTTTCTCTTTTCTTCTTCACAGTTTCCCTCAAGTTACCCATCTTAAAAATCTCTCTCCAGACTCATTCTTCATAGATTTCTCTTTGTAATGTTTCTTCACAATATAATTTAAGCAGTTCTTTCAATAAAGTGTTTCTTCATCCTCTTTCTGTTTTTCCCACAGTTTCTCTCAAAGCATTTCTATTAATTCTCTCTTCTCAGTTTCTCCAAAAGTGCCACTACAGAACCCTCTCATAAAAAAATAATTTAAAATGTTATTCTTCAAAACTTTCTGCTCTTAGAGAAATTAAATATAGCTTCCTTAAAAAAAGCATCTTTGGAAAAGGTGTTGTGCCCAAGAACTATGTGAATAGAATTACAAAACACTTTTCACATATTATAAAGTCAGATTTAAACAACTGGAGAAATGTTAATTGCTCATGGGTAGGCCAAGCCAATATAATAAAGATGACAATTCTAATTTATTGATTCAGTGTCAGAAGTATAAAAAATAATAACAAAATTCATCTGGAAGAACAAAAGATCAAAAATATCAAGGAAATTAATTTTTAGAAATATGAAGAAAAATGGCCTAATAGTCAAACTCTATTACAAAGTAGTAATCATCAAAACAATCTGATACTGGCTAACAAATAAAGTGATGAATCAGTGGAATAGATTAGATATGTAATACATGGAAGTAATTGGCATAGTAGTCCAGTATTTGATAAACCCAAAGATTAAAACTTTGAAGAATTCACTGATAAAACTTGCTTGGAAAATTGAAAAGTAGTTTGGCAGAAATTAGGAAGAAATATTTCACACCATACATCAAGATAAGGTAAAAATGGGCATATGATTTTGAAATAAAGGGCAATATAAGTAAATTAGGGGAGCATCAAATTCTTTTATCTGTCAGATATACAAATAAGAGGATTATGACCAAACATGAGCTAATGTTTTGGGATAAAATGGATACTTTTGATTACATTAAATTAAAAAGATTTTCAGACTTGAAACCAAAGCAGCCAAGATTAGAGGGAAAACAGGAAACTGGGAAGGGAAAGTTTTATATCAAGTTTCTCTTATAAAATTTTCATTTCTCAAATATAGAGAACTGAGTCAAATTTATAAGAATATGAATCATTTGCCAATTGATAAACAACATGAAAGACATTATTCATAATTCACAAATATTAATAGTTTACAGAAAAAGAAATCAAAATTATCTGTAATCATATAAAAATGCTCTGAAACATTATTGATTAGAGAAATACAGATTAAAACAGCTCTGAGTTATACTTCACATCTATCAAATTGGCTAACATGATAGAAAAAGAAATTAAAAATGTTGGAGAGAAGGTGGAAAAATTGGAACACTAGTGCATTTGGTGAAGTTCTGAATTGATCCAACCATTTTAGAGAGCAATTTGGAACTATACCCAAAAAGCTATAAAACTGTGTATCACCTTTGATAGTCTGTATCCCAGAAGGATCAAAGAAAAGGGAAAAAGACAAAGAATTAGAAATCAAAGGTATTCTCATCAGTTGAGGAAATGGATGAACAAGTTGTGGTACATGATTGTGATGGAATACTATTGTGGTATAAGAAAAGACAATCAGATTGCTTTCAGGAAAACCTGGAAAGACTTACATGAATTGATGATGCAAAGTTAAGTAAGCAGAGCTTACCCAGTACCCAATAATATTGTACAATGTGCCCTGCAATATTGCATAATAAATCAACTATGAATAACTTGGCTATTCTCAGGAATATCAGCAATATAATGATCTAAAACAATTCTTAAAGACCTAGGATGAAAAATGATATCCACTTCCAGAGAGAAAACTGATATGCATGCAGATCAAAGCATACTTTTTAAACTTTTTTTATTTTTCCTGCTTGTTTTTTCTTTTTCTCTGGTCTGTTCTTTTTTGCTTAATGTGGAAATATGTTTTGCATGACTGCACATGTATAATCTATATCAAAGTGCTTACTTTCTTAAAGAGGAGGTAGAGGGAGAAAAGGAATTAAGAACTTTAAAAAGTAACCTTAAAAATTATTCTTACATGTGACTGAGAAAAAATAAAATAAAAACATTCTTTAAAAAAAAGAAAGATGTTACATATGCTCCTTAGTAAAAAATTTTTAAATCCACATTATTATTAAATACAATATAATGGTCATAATGTAAGGCACCACTTGACAGGATAATTTAAATAAGGGGAAAAACAATAGGACACTAAAAATGTTAAAAACAGTAATAGTTAAATAGAATGATAAGATACTACAATGCAAAAAAGGTACAAAACAAAATTATATATAATTCGACAATGAATTACACCTTAACAGAATTGATGAAGCACCAGATTCTGGGAGAGTGGTGTGGAATATGAAAAACTCACAAAGACTTCTCATAGCCACAATTTCTTTTATTTTTGTAAAAAGGGCAAAAACAGGCAGATCAAAATGATCTAGCAGTGGGCTGTGAGGGAATGCCATTTAATGGTTAGACGGGGGAAAAAGGAGAGGAGAAGTAAGAATGGGTCTAGAGAGTTAGGGAGGAGTTAGGGAGGGTCTTAGGCAAGAACAAACTTGGATGTGCACTATGTGTGTCTCAGCAATTGCTAGATAGGAATGCCAGAGGTGGGCTATCCTAATACAAGATAATGAGGATGCTTTGGTAACTAAGTTTAGGGTGGGACTAGAGTATCTCTTTCTTGCTGGGGGAAGGAAGAGTCCCTTATCTGCAAGATCCCCACGGATTAGGTGTTTTGAGCAAGCTTCTGTCATTCTGACAAGATAACTGTCCCAGGAATTTGGTGTGATAAGGCAGACCATGGCTGGAGTTCACATCATTCCTAAGGGCTGTACCACATCAGTATAACCATTTCTCTTGCCACATCATAATTTAGCCAATGTGTAGGTTGGATGGTTCTAATTCTGTTTCTACTTATATTCACACTAGCAATATTTTTAATTTCTGTGGTTTGTTTCTTTTCTCTAGGGGACTGTCAAGCTGGGATTCTAGACAAGAAAGGTACTGCCTGCAGGTTCAGGCTTCCTCCTCTTATCTGGCCCTGGCTCTCCCTAGGTAAAGTTGTTGAGTTCCTAGATGTAAGGTCTGCTTTCCTGGAAGCAACACCTTCAGCAAGAGTTCCATGTTATATACACCCAGGGAGAGGCCTGTGGGATCTGAGTGTGGACCACAACATAGCATTTTCACTCTCTCTATTGATGTTTGCTTACATTATGTTTTCCTTCTCAGGTTTTTTTTTTCCTGTACAGCAAGATAAATATATATATACATATTATATCTGTCAGATATTTTAACATAATTAACATGTATTAGACTTCCTGCCATCGGCGGGGGGGGGGTAGGAAGGAAAAATTTGTAACAGAAAGCTTTGCAAGGGTCAGTGTTGAAAATTTACCTATGCATACATAGGTTTTGCAAATAAAAAGCTTTAATTTAAAAAAAAAGAAGAGTTCCATGCTGAAGGAGAAACAAATCGATTTCGAGCTGCTGTTTCAATGTAGCACTTTTTTAAACTTGAACTGTTTAATAGCTCTTTTGTATCCATCTGATGGCTTGTTTTATTTCTTGGAAATCTTGAACTTTGCTCTATTTCCCCTTTGCAATTTTTTTTCTCCAGCTGAGTCTACTCATATTTAAGCTTTTCTATTTGGTTAGTGAATTTTTGTTTGATTTTTGTTTCAAATATTCTCTGAATATTAAAGTTTTTCAGTAAAATTCTGTTGTCTTGCTTCAATTCTTGTTGGCAAACTTGGGCTTCGTACAAGGAGGAGGACAGGTTAGGGATGCAAAACCTCCCATTCCTGCAATTTTTGATCTTCCTTTCATGCCAGAAAAAAGTCTGAATTGTTATGGGATTAAAATGCTGCTATTCTACACAATACTATATATATATATTTTATGCATTTCAGAATTTTTAAACTTTTTTTAGTGTTGTCTTTGTGAGTCATCTGTGTCTTCCACAAAACTCCCCTAAAATTCCCATCTTTTTTTTTTGCCAACCTGCAATATATTGAAATCATGATGGAGTAAATCATGATGTGAACAGGAAATTGGCATTTGTTTCTTAACTAATGCAGTTCCTTGGATATCAGCTTTTTCCAAACCAAATGATAACTCTCCTTTTGATGGGGGCTGATGTATTGTGGCTCCTTTTTTTTTTAATTAAAAGCTTTTTATTTACAAAACATATGAGTGATTTTTCTACATTGACCTTTGCAAAAACTTTTTTTTGTTCCAAGCTTTTCCCCTCCTTCCCCCACCCCCCTCCCCTAGAGGTCAGGTAATCTAATACATGCTAAATCTGATAAATTATATGACAAATCCAATATATGTATGCATATCTATACAGTTATCTTACTGCACAAGAAAAATCAGATCTAGAAAGAGAAAAAAACAACTTAAGAAGGAAAACAAAATGTAAGCAAATATTCACAGAAAGTATTAAAATGCTGTGTTGTAGCCCCTACTCAGTTCCCACAGGCCTCTCTCTGGATGTATATGACTATTTTCATCGCTGAACAATAGGAACTGGTTTGAATCACATCATTGTTGAAGAGAACCATGTCCATCAGAATTGATCATCATATAGTATTGTTGCTATGTATAATGTTCTCCTGGTTCTGCTTATTTCACTCAGTATCAGTTCATGTAAGTCTCTCCAGGCCTCTCTAAAATCATCCTGCTGGTCGTTTCTTACAGAACAATAATATTCCATGACATTCATATACCATAATTTATTCAGTCATTCTCCAATTGATGGGCATCCTTTTAGTTTCCAGTTTCTTGCCACTGTAAAAAGGGCTGCCACAAACATTTTTGCACATGTGGGTCCCTTTCCCTCCTTTAAGATCTCTTTGGGATATAGGCCCAGTAGAAACACTACTGGGTCAAAAGCTATGCACAGTTTGATAACTTTTTTTTATTAAAGCTTTTTATTTGTATAACATATGTATGGGTAGTTCCCCAACATTGATCTTTACAAAGCTTTCCGTTACAAATTTTACCCCCAGGCCCCTCCCCTCCCCTAGATGGCAGGAAGTCCACTACATGTTAATAATGTTGAAATGCTTGAGAAGTTATGCAAGAAAAATCCTATCTACAAGAAAAAAAAAGAATCAGAGAAAGGCAACACAATGCAAGCAAATGTCAATAGAGATCATGAAAATGTTACGTTGTGGTCCATATTTCATTTCCCTCTCTCTGGGTGTATATGGTTTTCTTCAGTGAACAATTGGAACTGGTGTGAGACAATTCTTTGTTGCAGAGAGCCATGTCCATCAGAATTGATCATCAAGTAATATTGTTGCTGCTGTGTATGATGATCTCCTGGTTCTGCTCGTTTCACTCAGCATCAGTTCATGCAAGTCTCCCCAGGCCTCTCTGAAATCG
This sequence comes from Myrmecobius fasciatus, assembly GCA_023553655.1. NCBI lineage: Eukaryota > Metazoa > Chordata > Mammalia > Dasyuromorphia > Myrmecobiidae > Myrmecobius > Myrmecobius fasciatus. The sequence goes on from JAJPUD010007029.1 coordinate 68,973, forward strand.
TCCTGCTGGTCGTTTCTTAGAGAACAATAATATTCCATGACATTCATATACCATAATTTATTCAGCCACTCTCCAATTGATGGGCATCCATTCAGTTTCCAGTTTCTGGCCACTACAAAAAGGGCTGCCACAAACATTCTTGCACAGGTGGGTCCCTTTCCCTCCTCTAAGATCTCTTTGGGATATAGGCCCAGTAGAAACACTGCTGGGTCAAAGGCTATGCACAGTTTGACAACTTTTTGAGCATAGCTCCAAATTGCTCTCCAGAATGGTTGGATCCATTCACAATTCCACCAACAATGTATCAGTGACCCAGTTTTCCCACATCCCCTCCAACATTCATTGTTATCTTTTCCTGTCATCTTAGCCAATCTGACAGGTATCTCAGAGTTGTCTTAATTTGCATTTCTCTGATCAATAGTGATTTGGAGCAACTTTTCATGTGACTAGAAATAGTTTCAATTTCTTCATCTGAAAATTGTCTGTTCATATCTTTTGACCATTTATCAATTGGAGAATGGCTTGAATTTTTATATATTTGAGTCAATTCTCTATATATTTTAGAAATGAGGCCTTTATCAGAACCTTTGAATGTAAAAATATTTTCCCAGTTTACTGCTACCCTACTAATCTTGTCTGCATTCACCTTGTTTGTACAAAAACTTTTTTTTATGAAAGCTTTTTATTTGTATAACATATATATGGGTAGTTCCCCAACATTGATCTTTTTTTTTAATTAAAGCTTTTTATTTGTATAACATATGTATGGGTAGTTCCCCAACATTGATCTTTACAAAGCTTTCCATTACAAATTTTACCCCCAGGCCCCTCCCCTCCCCTAGATGGCAGGAAGTCCACTACATGTTAATAATGTTGAAATGCTTGAGAAGTTATGCAAGAAAAATCCTTTCTACAAGAAAAAAAAAAAGAATCAGAGAAAGGCAACACAATGCAAGCAAATGTCAATAGAGATCATAAAAATGTTACGTTGTGGTCCATATTTCATTTCCCTCTCTCTGGGTGTATATGGTTTTCTTCAGTGAACAATTGGAACTGGTTTGAGACAATTCTTTGTTGCAGAGAGCCATGTCCATCAGAATTGATCATCATGTAATACTGTTGTTGCTGTGTATGATGATCTCCTGGTTCTGCTCGTTTCACTCAGCATCAGTTCATGCAAGTCTCTCCAGGCCTCTCTCAAATCATCCTGCTGGTCGTTTCTTACAGAGCAATAATATTCCATAACATTCATATACCATAATTTATTCAGCCACTCTCCAATTGATGGGCATCCCTTCAGTTTCCAGTTTCTAGCCACTACAAAAAGGGCTGCCACAAACATT
>JAJPUD010007029.1:75315-90712 GCA_023553655.1 Myrmecobius fasciatus
GAGAGGTAAACCATCCTACATTGTTCTAATTTGTTTATAATATCATTCTTTATGCCTAGATCATGAATCCATTTTGACCTTATCTTGGTATATGGTGTTAGGCGTAGGTCAATGCCTAGTTTCTTCCATACTAGTTTCCAATTTTCCCAGCAGTTTTTGTCAAATAGTGAGTTTTTATCCCCAAAACTAGGGTCTTTGGGTTTATCAAATACTAGATTACTATTGTCATTGAGTATTTTGTCCTGTGAACCTAACCTATTCCACTGATCCACTACTCTATTTCTTAGCCAGTACCAGATGGTTTTGATGACCACTGCTTTATAATATAGTTTTAGATCTGGTACAGCTAGGCCACCCTCATTTGCATTTTTTTCATTAATTCCCTTGAAATTCTTGACCTTTTGTTTTTCCAGATGAATTTTGTTGTTATTTTTTCTAGGTCAGTTAAATAATTTCTTGGGAGTTTGATTGGTATAGTGGCTGTCTTTCTTAACACATTATTAATAGAACAAATTTCTGCCTTTCTGATTGTGTCTTGATGGTGATAATTTAATATCAAATTGTGATGATCTAATAGATGACGAGGTCCTAATTCTTGATTTCCAGGTCTTTGTGGACTTTTTTTTTCCTCTCCCCCTCTTGTTTTCCCAATGGTGATTTTTTTGAATTGTGGTTTCTCTCCCAATGAACTTTGCATTCTTCTTTTGGGTATAATAATAAATCATCCTTGTTTAAGCCACAGTGGTCACAAAAAATACTTCTGGATGGTGATGAACCACTCTACATATAGTTAAGCTGATCCTTACACAATAGTGACATAAACCCCACTGATGGTACTTTCATATCCCATTTTTATGAACCTTTATAAATTTTGTTTTCTTGGTCTTTCATTTTTGTAGAATGAACTGTTGTGTGATTCTCTAGGGTGCTTTGGGCCACAAATCTGCATCTAAACTCTGCTGAAGGGAGCCTCATGCTTTCCATTACACAAAAAGCATGTACTACCAATTCTTCAAAACCTAGTGGATTTTGTAGGAGTTGTTAACTGCCTGTTTTGTAATCTATTGAGGATATCATGCACTCCCTCTGACCTAAGAATATTCTCTTTTTCAGATCTTAATGCATTGACCTTGATTAATCTTTATAATATGGAATTTACACAACCCTTACTCTCTAAGTATATCTGGCTCTTAAAAAGACAGTGGTAATAGCTATAGTAACTTTTCAAATGACTATTAAAGTAGAACCAAAATTTAGAGAGTTTATACTGTGTTCCTACCCACCATGGCCTGGAAAGTCCTTGGACTTGTCCCTGTACCTTATAATCCCCTCCCCCACATTATTATTGCCTCATCCTAAGGTTGAGGGGAGGCAGCTGTTAAGGATTAGAAGGGATTAGGTTCTATACTATGGAGGCACTCCTTAGACATCTAGGGACAGTTATTCTGGTGCAACTCTACCCCACCATAAATGTCTCACAAGAAAGATATCCCTGACACAATAAAAGGCAAAGGAGTGGAAATCATTCCAAAAGAGTTCTTCCCTAGGTCTGTCCTACTCCCTTTTCTGATGACAGCTTCCCAGTGGGCTTGCCCCAAATACCAGAACCACTAGTCATGTCTCAGCTGAAGTCCACTTGGTATTAACCTTTCTTTCATGGATTGCAAAGAACAAATATGATATTACTTAGGGGTCCAATTAGTAATGATGAACCACTCCATGTATAGTTGGGCAGATTCTTAGCAGATAGAGTCTATCATTGGGACTTTCTATATTGTTAAAACCTCCAAGAGTTTGTGCTCCATTATAATAGCCGCAATGATATCCAGCACTCTATCTAGTCTACCTGGCTGCCTCTAGAGGAAGAGAAAACTTTAGTCTTCCCTCTCATCCTTTAGTCTTCTGTTTTTAGTTTCTTCTGAGCACTCCTACCTAGAAACAAGCATATAATATAAAAGAGCTCTGGGTGGCTTTTGTGCAGGGGAATCAAAAAGAAAGAAGTGATAGGCACAGGTTGAGAAGAGGGAAAAATAGGAATAGATCATTACTAGAATACTCATGGTTCCTCAAACTTGTCAATTACCCAATGCCTTATCTTTGCCTAGGGCATGCTCCATGCTTAGGATATTCAGTTCTTACTTCTGTCTCCCAGAATACTTATCTTCATCCAAAGTTCAGCTCAGTCACTATCCATTCCCCTTAGCAATCTGTCTTATCAAATTACCTAGTATTTATTCAGTACATGTATTACCATCTTAGAAAACTGTAAACTTTTTCAGCATAGGAGCTTTTCAGATTTTGTCCTTTTTTGAACTTTTTTTGGGGGGAAAGTGTCTGGAGCTGTGTCTTAATACATGCAGGAAATTTAGGCATATAACAAATGTTTGTTGAATTGAACTGAATTGACACATTCCAGGAAAATTGGTAAGAGTCCTTCCCAGCCACCCACATAGAAATCTTTCTCTCCTTGAGAAAATGTACTTTCCTTCCTTGCTAGGGGGGATGTTTTGAGTATGCATTATAGCAACAACAAATATTTTGCATAATTTCACATGTGGTTTCTTAATTGTAGGTGGGGATAAGGGAAAGAACCTTGAACTAAAAAATTTTTAAAACAAATGTAAAAAAACAGTTTTGAATGGAACTGGGGAAAACATTAAATAAAATAAAAACAAATACAAAAAGATCATGCCCTCTAATGCCTTGAAATGCCCTCAGAATTCTTTCTTCTCTTTTCCCTCACTTGGTAGTCTTATCAGCTCCCATGGATTTTATTACCTTCTTTATGCTGTCCCATTCTCTCTGTTAACTTCCTTCATTTTTCATCATCCATCTCCAGCTGTCTTTTGAAACATCTCGCATTGGATGTCTAGCAGACATCTTAAACTCAACTCATTATCTTTCTCCTGAACCCTCCCTATATCCTACCTTTTCTATCACTGTAGAGAGCATCAGAAACCTCCAGGTGCTCAGCCTTACAACCTAGTACTCATCCTGCATTTTTCATTCTCTCTCATCCCTCATATCCCTCATATTGCAAACCTTTGTCGATTTCACTTTTGTAGTCTCTCTGGAATGTCCCCCACTTTCTTCTCTCCTCTGACACTGTCAAGCCCTCTCATGCAGATTAAGTGACTTTGTCAGTTAGTGTCTAAGATTTGATTTGAACCTAGGACTACTCAACTCCAAAATCTATCCACAGATGTCCTGATTTCAGTAGGCATCAGGGCAAACACAGGGAATAGTCTATCTAAGTATATAGTGATGGAAGAATACAGGATGAAACTAGAAAACAGCTGGTATTTCCAGTTTGGCTGGAACACTGAGTTCAGAAAGGAAAGTAATGTGAAATAAGGCTGGAAAGGAAAGTTGGCACTGGATTGTGAAGGGCCTCAGATGTCAGGGCAATAAGCTTGCATTTTATTCTATAAACAGTAGGGAGCCACTGAAGGTTTTGGGGTAAGGTAGAAATGTAGCAAAAAAAAAAAATTGAATGTATTTAAGGAGTATTCTTGTTTCTAAGCCAGTCTGTAGAAAGTTCCCCTTTCTAAAACAATGTCACAGAGTATTTTTGAAGCTAGGTTTGAGGGAAGGGAAGGATTTAAATGCTCAGGGGTCCCAAGACAAGACTAGGAGTACATAGACTTAGTGAATATCTACATGTTCCAGTGACCAACATCAGCACGCACTAATGCTGCTGGCTGATTTCACTAAAGGAAAGGACTTTTCCAAGAAGAAGGAAGGGAGGGAGAACCTCCTAACTCTGGACAGTAGAAAGAAATGTGGACTTCTGATGGGGCCTCTCTCCCAGAGAGAGCCAAACTACTTCAAAGTTCTTGATGAGGGCTTAGCTTCGGCTCCTGCCTGGTACTCCCTTTGTATAGTCTGGGCTCCCTCAAAATCCCAGGGTCCTCAGAAGAAAGGTCACCTCCTTTTGTGGGACCAGCATCACTATGGAGACAGTTTTTTTTCGCAAGCCATACCAACAGACTGGGGCACCAGAGCCTCTTAGCAGCCTCGGGTATTAGCAGAGGCAAAAGGAAGAATTAAGACTGGGCCATCCCTGATTGGAGAGAGACAGAAGCAGGGGGATCATGGACAGAATCCTGGAGGGGGAGAGTTGGAGGCTAAGAGGTAAGGAGGAGGGGACAGTAACATAGTCATTGGATAAGCCAGAGTTCCTTCAGCTATTCCTGCAATGGACTAAAGAGCACCATAGTTACAAGAGATCTCAGGAGTTACATGATCCAAAACTCAGTACCTGACCAGGAACCCCCTCTATACCATTTCCAACAAGTAACTACCTATAATTGCCTTGAAGTTCTCCAGTGACAGAGAACTCGATATCTGACAGGGCAACATATTTTACTTTTGTCTATCTATGATCATTAGGAAATTTATACTTTTTCAATTAGAAATCTACCTCCTGGTAAGATCTATCCATCCATGCCCATTTTGCCTCCTGGTGACCTAGAAAACAATAATTCCATTTTTATTGTATTTTTGAGGCTTCCAAAAGTACTCCCTCCCTCCCCTCTCAACAATCTTGTGAGGCAACAGAGAGGCAAGGAAAAGTAGGACAGAATATCATACACCTTGTCAGACAGTATTTCTGTATCTGATATTTTTTCCTTAATTGTTTTCTTTATCATAAGGATGACTGCACAATCTAGAGATTGGAAATGGTTATGGGGTATAAAGGGGCAGCTAGATGGCACAGAGGATAGAGGACCATGCCTGGAATCAGAGAGATTTGAGTTCGGATCTGGCCTTGGACTAGTTGTATGATCCCAAGCAAGTCATTCAATCCTGTTTGTCTCAACTTCCTTATCTGTAAAATCAGTTGGAGAGAAGGACATAGCAAATTACTCTAATATCTTTGCCAGCACAACTGAAGAGCAACAACTTAGGGACAAAAGACATTGATGAAACATCTTTTTTGATGGAGATAATATATAGGCATTATTATCTCCATTTTGCAGAAGTCTAAGAGAGGCTGAGATGGGTTTTCTAGGGTTACTGATTAGCAAGTCTCAGAAAGTAGGTTTGTTGACTAGGTCTAATTCAAATTCAACTGCACCCTACTTCCTGTCCTGCATGACAACTTTTTCCTCCACAAGGATAACTCATCAGTTACTTAAAGATGACTGTTATGTCCCTCTTATATCTTTTCTTTTACAGGTTTGCTCTCCTGTTCCGACTTTAGTTTAAATCATGAAACAGTTTTGATTCCTTCCAACCAGTTATTCATCTAAACTCAAGACTACAAGAAATGGCAGGGCAGAGGAATGCAATGGCTACTCCATCCTCCTTTCACTATGGGTATCTTGTTTTAATCATTGTGGTCTAGAATTGCATGTCAATCATTGCATTCTGCGTATTTTAGTAAGGACATTTGGAGGCAAAAATTGTCTTTTGTGCCTCTCTCTCTCTCCAGTTAGTATTACCAGCTACAAGGTGCCCAATACTTTAGTCCTGTTCTCTAGCCTCATAGAATTTCCCTTTGAAGTTCCTTATTCTACCCCTTCCCAGTAGCCTAGATTATTTTTCCCTTTTTTTTTATCAAAATGTAAAGGTTTTTATTCTTTCCAGGATCTGCTAAGCAATTCACTATTTTGATAAATTAATTCATTCTGAAATGTTAATAGCTTAATTTATTTTTAACTGGAGTATTTATACTTAAAGGCTATTTCTCAGTAACACTGTTTTGGCTCAAAGGAATTAATTTTAAAAATAGAGACTAATAATCATACTTTATACTATATGTAACTTGATAATTTAGAGTAAAATAGAAAAAGAACTAGATTTATAATTAAAAAGAGCAGAATTTAGATGCTCTGTTCTGTGATCTTGGACAAACCAATTAACCTCTCTGGACTTCAGGTCCTTTAATTGCAACATTTCAATGTTAGACTAGATTGTTGTTGTTTTAGTTGTGTCCAACTCTTTGTAACACCATTTGGGATTTTTTTTTGCAAAGATACTGAAGTAGTTTGCCATTTCCTTCTTTTATTCATTTTACAGATGACGAAACTAAGGAAAACAGGGTTAAGTTAATTCCGTAGTGTTATATAGCTAGTAAGTATCTGAGACCAGATTTGAATTTAGGTCCTCCTCACTCTAGAACTACCTAGATGTCCCCTAGACTAGATCAGGGATCCTTAATGGTTTTGTGTGTGTGTGTGTGTGTGTGTGTGTGTGAGAGAGAGAGAGAGACAGACAGACAGACAGACAGACAGACCCTTTTGTCAGTGTCATGAAATCTATTCTCTTGACCCTTTCTCATAATAATGTTTTTAAATACACAAAATAAAATATATATCACAAAAAAGCCAATTATATTGAAATATAGTAATCAGCTGGGCATGGTGGCACATGCCTATAATCCCTGATACTAGGGAAACTGAGATTGATGAATCACTTAAGCTCAGGAGTGCTGAACTGCACTAGGACAAAAGCCAATCTGAATTTCCCACTAGCAGCCCTTTTTGTAGTGGCTAGAAACCGGAAACTGAATGGATGCCCATCAATTGGAGAATGGCTGAATAAATTATGGTATATGCATGTCATGAAATATTATTGTTCTATAAGAAACGACCAGCAGGACGATTTCAGAGAGGCCTGGAGAGACTTACATGAACTGATGCTGAGTGAAATGAGCAGAACTTTTATACATGGCAACAAGACTATATGATAATCAATTCTGATGGACATGGCTCTCTTCAACAATGATATATTTCAAACCAGTTCCAATTGTTCACTGAAGAAAGCTATATACACCCAGAGAGAGGGATGTGAAATGTGGACCACAACATAACATTTTCATGCTTTCTGTTGATGTTTGCTTGCATTGTGTTTCCTTTCTCTGATTTTTTTTCTTGTAGATACGATTTTTCTTGCACAACAATGATGTGTGGAAATATGTATACATATATTTGATTTGTCAAGTATTTTAACATAATGTAGTGGATTTCCTGCCACCTAGGGGAGGGGTGGGGACTGGGGGTAAAATTTGTAACAGAAAGCTTTGTAAGGGTTAATGTTGAAGAATTACCCATACATATGTTTTGCAAATAAAAAGTTTTAATTAAAAAAAAAGAACTTCCCACTAGGTCCTGTACCAATACTGTGAGCTCTACAGGGTAGGCGACCTCCAGACTGCCTGAGGAGGGACAAACTGACCCAGATTGGTTGCTATACTCCTGGCTTGGGCAAGATAGAGAGACCCAGGCTCAAAAAACCCTCACAGTTATTAAAAATAATTTTTAATAAGTTCATAGGTCCTAGGTTAAGAACTTCTAGACTATACATGCTCTCAGATCTTTTCCAGTTCTGTGTTCCATTGTCTGAATTTTGTCCTTACAACATAAAATAGAGATTAGTTCCTTTTTATAGAGGTTCAAAGAACCTTGCACAAGGTTGCAAAGTCAATTAAGAGTTGGAACCAAGGTCCGTTGTTCAGTTGTTTTTCAGTCATGTCTAATTCTTCACAGCCCCATCTAGGATGTTCTTGGCAGAGATATTGGAGTGGTTTGCCATTTCCTTCTCTGACTCATTTTGTATATGGGGAAACTGAGGCAGACAGAATTAAATAACTTGCCCAGGGTCACACAGCTACTCAGTGTCTAAGAACAGATTTGAACTCATGGAGAGGAATCTTCCTTTCTCCAGGCCTGTCACTCTATCCACTACACTACTTAGCTACCCCTTCTGGCTCTAGCTCTAGAATATTTTCTATTCCACCATTAGCTGACTAGAAATATATTAGAAAATACTGTTCTTTGACTAATGGAATTAGGAGGGATAGAGGGGAGCAAATTAATATGTTGGGGGAAAAGGATCTTTTCGATAGTCCTTTTTAAAATATCAACTGGGGGAAACCAGCCAAGTTTAGAAACATTTCCCTAAGATAGATAGGAAGGAGAAATCCCAGCCCTTGAGAGAGAAGAGTGTTTGAGTGATCATTTTCTTCTAGAAAAGAAATATGGAAAAGTCCAGGGGCTCTTCTTTCTATAATTTTAGCAGATGTAGTTTTCTCTTCTGAGATTTTTTTTTAACTTGGAATTCTTTAATAAAAATCCTAGAGTTGCCAAGATATATTCATATTTATAGCAGGGGAATTTGTTGGTTTACTCAGCTCATGTGTCAACTTGACTTGTACATATGGATGATGAAAAATCATTAGGAAGATAAGCTTGGCCCCTGCCCCACCTTCAGCCTTGAATACTTGGTTCTGATAAATCAAATCAAGGGAAAACAAAGTTATATGTATGTATGCATATATATATATGTATACATATATATATATATATATATATATATTTCCCTTTCATCTGCTTGCATCATCTCTGTTCTGGGTTCTTTGCTCAAGCCCTTTCCAGCCAACATGGAGCAGAGCTGATCTATTTCCAGAGTAAAGGAAAGGGAGACCCCATTTCCCATTTCCTGACCCAAGACTGAGTATTGCCTGATCTAAAAAGAAATTGAATTCATCAGGGGGAATGGCTGTTTTCCAAACACCTCTTCAGTCAGTCAGGCCAAGGTTCTCCAACTGTTGCAAAGGCTTGAGTTTGGCTTGGGAACTAGTGGAACAATCATCATATTTGCCTGAGTTGGGCTTCCTGCCAGACATCCTGCAAGATCATCAGTGGAAACTGCTCCTCACCCTCTTATCCACAGAGAAGCTGTAACTCAGAGGGATTTTCTTTTCTTCAAGAGCCAGAATCAGATTCAATGCCCTGATTTTTACAGAAGCAGTAATTGAGAATTTCTAATATGAAGGGCAGCTAGGTAGCACAGTGGATAGAGTGCAGGGCTCAGAGTCACAAAGACTCATCTTCCTGAGTTCAAACTTGACCTCTGACACTTACTAGTTGTATGACTCTGGACACATCACTCACCTCTGTTTGCCTTAGTTTCGCCCATCTGTAAAATGAGCTGGAGAAGGAAATGTCAAACCACTACAGTATCTTTGCTAAGAGAACTCCAAATGGAATCACAAAGAATTGAATATTACTGAAACCACCGAACAATAACAACGGCCCTTTTCTATATGTCAGCATTGAGTAAGTCTGATAAAATCGAAGAAATGCCAGATTTGAAGATTTGAAGACCTCAGACGTGGGTCTGAGTTCAAACTCTCCCCTTTATTAGCTCTATTGACTTTCAGCAAGTCACTTAATCTCTGAAACTAACTTTTCTTACTTGTGATCCAATTTTTTTTAAATTTCATTTCTCTGTAAAAATGAATTTCAAGGCAGTGTGGTCTATTGGAGAGAGGGTCAGCTCTGAAATCAAAAAGACTAAGGTTCAAATGCTGCTTCTGAGACATACTTGGTTTACAACCATCAGCCATCTAACCTTAGTGCTCCAGGAAATTCTCTAAGACTGAAAGTTTAAGAAAGACAGAAGAGTCCCTAGTCTTCATCAGTAGAGAGTTTTCATATCTGGACTGATGATGGAATCATCAGGAAAAAGGGGAATAAAAATAGGGATGTTTGTACTACTTAGCACACAGGATTATTAAAAGAATTATCTCAAATGAGATGATAATGAAGGTAACAATAATGATGATGATGATGATGATGATTAATAATAATAGCTAACATTTATATGGCACGTACGCAGTGCCAGGCACTGTGCTTTGCAATCAAAATTTCTCTTGAGCCACACCAGGTCCCTGGGAAGTAGGTGCAGTTATCCCATAGTGCTCTTGGAGGGACAGCATAGCACAGTTACTAGCAAGTCAACTTCAGAGTAATGGAGACTTTGGCTTACGTCCCTTTTCTGACATATCCTAGCTGTGTGATCCTGGTCAGGTCACTTAACATTTTAAAGCTGTATGTCTGAGACTATAAATCATAGATTAAATACTGATTTGCACTGTTTGAAGGAAATTTTTCACTGGATATTCTTTATGCCAATCAAATCACAGATACAAGAAAAAAGTAGAGGTGAGCGCTCTTCATAAAACTAATACTATTAATGATTAATATTATCTCCCTTACTATTGAGTCTTTTCTCTTCAGATCAGTCCTCTGGTCTAGCTCTCTAGAGATCTAAAGATCTAGAGTTTCTGTAGATTTCTGTGTCCCTCATCCCCTCTATCTCTGGCCTTTATAATTTAGGAGGAAAATTTAGGAGCTCAGTTAGGGGTAGGCCAGATCCCAGACCCTTACCTCTCTCTCTAGCTATGCCTTCAAATAAAGAAGAAAGAAAATTCAAAAAAGGACCTGTCCTCTAGGTTCCCACTATCCTGCACTGAACATTCAAGTTTTGATTTTGCATTTGGCCGTTCCACTTTATCTCCCAAATTAGTTCCACATTCAGGCCAAGGTCTGTGGTTTCCACTTGTTTTTTGAAACCCAATCTTCCCAAGTACTTGGCACAGAGATTAGTGACTTAGAGTCTGTTAGGTTTTTTTTCTCTATTTATTCAGAAATAGAAAGGATTTCAGATTGTTTCATTGGAAGAGAAAAGGCTGAAATAGAAAAGGAGGAGATAGGTCTGATATATGACTGAAAAGTGGTTTGAAGTAGACCATTAGTCCAACCATTGGTAAACACCAAAATTTGGGGGCATTAATTTCCCACATTGGAAGAGGAATCATATCAAGATCTCAGGAGTTTTGCAACCCTGAGAGGGAAAAAGCAACCTAGAACTAAACTCCCTGCATGGGCTCGGCCCTTGCTTTCTCTTCCTTGCTCTTTTGGAGCTGCTTTTGGAGGTTCTGTTGTTATTCAATCATGCCTGACTGTTTGTGACTCCATGGACCATAGCAGGCCAATACTTTGCATGAGTTTTCTTTTTGGCAAAAATACTGGAGTGGTTTGCCATTTCCTTCTCTGGTGGATTATGGCAAACAGCAGTTAAATAATTTCCCCAGGATCACAGAGCTAGTAAGTGACTAAGGCTGAATTTGAACTCAGGTCTCCCTAATTCCAGGCCTGCTGATGTATGCATTGCACCATCAAGCTGGCTTTGTTGTTGCTAAGCCTCACTGAGGATCATCCATTCTCTTTAATCTTGACTAGACACCCACCAGGCTAGTCCCATCTACTTCTTCCTTCTCCCCATCCATTCATTTAATTCAGCAAACATTTATTAAGCACCTGCTATATGCACAATGATAAATTCTGGGAATATGAAGACAAAATCAATATAGCTCTTGCTATATGTATGTGATTACATCTCTCTCTATATATATACACACATATATGTAAGTGTACATAGGTATGTATATATGTTTGTATTATATATATAAATATATACACACATATCTGTATATCTACACTTAATTGTAGGGAGAGGAAAAAATAATAATGCAAAATAGTTCCTGCCCTCCAGGGGCTTACATTCTCCTGGGAGGATTCAATATGTAAAAAGATCGGTAGAAAATAAAGAAGTTGGGCGGGAAAAAGGTCAAATGAAATATTCCAGACAAATTTGAGGAGGGAGATTTGAGAAGGATGTCTCCTTCCCCTCTCTTACACTGGCATCAGTTGTCATGGCATACTACAGCTATAGTAGGTCCTTCCTGGGGGAGCTTTAGCTTGGACCTTAGACCTTTGGCTCCCTTTTCTGTTCTGTGTTTCTTTCACTGAGTTCAGAGCCAAGGTAAAATGATTGTTCAAAATTCTCATGGACAACATGCAAATAACTAAGTACAAACGAGGTATATATCTTATTAATGGAAGATAATCTCAGAAGGAATGCCAGAGAAATAGCAGGAGAGAAGTAGAAGGGAAGGACATTAAGAGAAGCCTGTTGCTTAAATTCACACTGTAAGTATCAACCTCCCAAGAGTTGTTATAGGTTATTGTGTTATTCTTTGGGTCTTTGTCAAAGTGCATTTATGAATCTTCTGTATTTTAAGCATTTCTTTTGTATGAAAGAAGTAAATAGCTGTCCTGTGCTAATCTACCTTGTACACCAGGTACTTTTCTAATCCTTGTGGAAAAACCTTAACATGAAACTAAGCTCTAAGTGATTTTTCCCTGGGCCTCTGTGGAATTGTCACAAAGAATCAGAGATTGTGAGAAAAAAGTCTGACTGGCTTTATTTAAAGTCTAGACTCTAAACTACATTTTTGTAGTTTATACATCATTGTATAAATGGTTCTCATGGCTATACTCACTTCATTCTAGAACAATTCTTATAAAGTTTTCCCAGGTTTCTCTGAATTCAAAACATTCTATTACATTCAGAGACTGTAATTTATTTAGTCATTTCCCCACTGACAGGTATTGATTTAGTTTCCAGTTATTTGCTACAAGAAAAAAATATATTACTATAACTTTTTTTTGTACATTTGAGCTTTTTCTCTGTTTTAATCTCTTTGGAACATATGCTTATTATTGGTCCAAAGGACATGCACTGATTAATAACTTTTAGAGTCTATTTGTAAATTTCTTTATAGAATGCTTAGTCCAAATCACAACACTGGTGCACTAATGTCCTCCCACAAATCTTCCAACAACCTTCCTTTTCTTTGTTTATCAACTTTATCTATGGAGCTAAGGTGGAACTTCAGAGTTGTTTTAATTTGCATTTCTCCCATTGGTGATTTGGAACATTTTTTCAAATGGTTGTTGAGAATTTGCATTTCTTTTTTTGAGAATTGCTTCTTCATATCCTTTGACCATTTACTTTTTAAGGAGTGGCTCTTTTTTTTTATATATTTGTGGTATCTTGGATATCAGACTTTTATCAAAGAAATTTACTGCAAATATTTTTCTCAGTTAAATTTTTCTTCTAATTCTAATTGCAGTGTTTTCTGTAAAAATTTTATGTATAATATATTAAGAACTGGAAGAGATGGATGTTGGAGAACATGTAGTACAGCCCTCTCCATTTTACAAATGGAGAAACTGAGGCCAAGAGAGTTTTAGTAAGGTGTTCAAGGTAACAAAAGTAGTGGGAGCTCAGAGGTAATAATGGAACCCAGACCATCTCACTTAAGTGCCCTTCAATTTTATGTAATTAAAACTGTACATTTTATTTATTTTTAAAATGATCATCTACATTCTTTGGTCAAGAACTCACCTCCCCATCCATAGTTTCTTTCTTTTTTAATTTTTTATGATGTGACCTTTTATATTTGGATCATGTGCATATTTGGAGCTTTATTGTATTACATGGTATGAGGTACTAATCTAAATCTAATTTCTGCCTTGCTTGACTTTTGTTCAGCTGCCTCTTAACTAGGCATAGTGGTTCCAGGTCAGAGTGATGACTAAAGAAATGTGATTCTGTCCTTATCAAGAAGAAGTAGCTTAGCATGGCAGAAAAAAGAAATGGATTTGAAGGCAGGGTACATGGGTTTGAGTCTTGTGGCAGTCACCTTTGTGACTTTGGGCAAGCCACCAAAAACTCTCTGGATCTCAGTTTTTTTCATCTTTGAAGTAAGAAGATTGGAATACAAATGGAAGCACCGAACAAAACAAAACAAAAAGCCCAAACTGAACATTGTACAATTATAATCATGAAGCTTGTCCCAAAAGAAGAGATGAAAAAATATATCTCCCTCATTTCTGTGCAGGATTAGGGGATTGTGTGGGTGGGATATTGCATACACTGTCAAACTCAACTGGTATGTTAGTTTAATGGACTGCTTTTTTTTCCTTTTTATATAAATGGATAGATGAGTAGATAGATAGAAAATAGACTTTCCAGGAACTATATAAACTAAACTACAAAACACTTTCCACACAAATAAAATCAGACCTAGTTAATTGGAAAAACATAAAATGCTCATGGGTAGGCCGAGCGAATATAATAAAAATGACAATACTACCCAAACTAATTTACTTATTTAGTGCCATACCAATCAAACTCCCAAGAAATTATCTTACAGATCTAGAAAAAATAGTAGCAAAATTCATTTGGAAGAACAAAAGGTCAAGAGTTTCAAGAGAATTAATGAAAAAAAGGCTGATGATGGTAGACTTGCTGTACCAGATCTAAAACTATATTACAAAGCAGTGGTCATCAAAACCATTTGGTACTGGCTAAGAAATAGAGTAGTCGATCAGTGGAATAGGATAGAATCACAAGACAAACTAGGCAATAACTATAGCAATTTAGTCTTTGATAAACCCAAAGACCCCAGCTTCTGGGATAAGTACTCACTATTTGACAAAAACTGTTGGGAAAATTGGAAACTAGTGTGGAAGAAATTAGGGCTTGACCTGCACCTAACACCGCATACCAAGATAAGATCTAAATGGGTTCATGATCTGGATATAAAGAGTGATACTATAAGTAAATTAGAGGAACGTAATATAGTTTACCTCTCAGACCTATGGAGATGGAATAAATTTATGTCCAAAGAAGAACTGGAACTCTCAATTGAAAACCAGATAGATAACTTTGACTATATTAAGTTAAAAAGTTTTTGTACAAACAAAACCAATGCAGTCAAGATTAGGAGGGAAGCAATAAATTGGGAAATCTTTACATTTAAGGGTTCTGATAAAGGTCTCATCTCTAAAATATGTAGAGAATTGTCTAATATTTATAAGAATTCAAGCCATTCTCCAATCGATAAATGGTCAAAGGATATGAACAGACAATTTTCAGAAGATGAAATTAAAACTATTTGTAGTCATATGAAAAGGTGCTCCAAATCACTATTGATCAGAGAAATGCAAATCAAGACAACCCTGAGGTACCACTACACACCTGTCAAATTAGCTAAAATGACAGGAAAAGTTAATGATGAATGTTGGAGGGGATGTGGGAAGGCTGGGACACTGATGCATTGTTGATGGAATTGTAAACGGATCCAGCCATTCTGGAGAGCAATTTGGAGCTATGCTCAAAAAGTTATCAAACTGTGCATACCCTTTGACCCAGCAGCATTTCTATTGGGCTTATATCTCAAAGAAATCATAAAGGAAGGAAAGGGTCCCACATGTGCAAGAATGTTTGTGGCAGCCCTTTTTGTAGTAGCTAGAAATTGGAAATTGAAAGGATGCCCATCAATTGGAGAGTGGCTGAACAAATTATGGTATATGAATATTATGGAAAATTATTGTTCTGTAAGAAATGACCAGCAGGACGATTTCAGAGAGGTCTGGAGAGACTTGCATGAACTGATGCTGAGTGAAATGAGCAGAACGAGGAGATCATTATACATGGCAACAACAATACTCTATGACGATCAATTCTGAGGGACATGGCTCTCTTCAACAATGAAATGTTTCAAACCACTTCCAATTGTTCACTGAAGAAAGCCATATACACCCAGAGAGAGGGATGTGAAATGTGGACCACAACATAACATTTTCATTCTCTCGATTGATGTTTGCTTACATTGTGTTTCCTTTATCTGATTTTTCTTTCTTGTAGATACGATTTTTCTTGCACAACAATGATAAGTTTGGAAATATGTATA
>JAJPUD010007029.1:90917-114900 GCA_023553655.1 Myrmecobius fasciatus
AAAAAAAAAGAAGGTTGAAAATGATCTTTATATGTAGTTGGAAAAAAATAAAATGCTATTTAATTTTTTAAAATAAGAAAAAAGGAAAACTGAAAGCTTCTATTTTGTCAGGCTCCTCAAGCTCCTCAGTCTTTGGAATTGCTGAACTCAGCACTTCCCTGAACCAGCCTTCTTGGCTGTACCTACTCAAGATACCTGAGGATGTACAACATGGAGTGGAGGAGGTGGAAACTTTTGCCCTCCATGCAGATTGACCAGCTTATGTTTTTGATTTTCAATTCTTTTTATTCCAATAAGAAAATCTTTCTTCAAGAGATTATTTCCAATACTTCTGATATACTAGACATGATCCACTAAGAGAATCTGACAGATCTTTCCAAATTGGACAGCAGTAAAGAATGATGATTAACATCATCCCCAGCCTGCAAGAACATGCCTTGACTGTGGTGGACACTGACATTGACTTGACAAGTTATTAGGTCAATAACTTGGGGATCACTGCCGAGTCTAGAAACAAGAATTTCATAGAGGCTTTGCAGACTTGAGTGAGCATTTCCATGATTGGGCATTTTGATGTGGATTTCTATTTTGTTTACCTGGTGGCAGAGAAGGTAGTTGTCATTACCAAGTACAGTGAGAATGAACAGTACCTAGGAGTTTTATGCCAGTGGTTCTTTCACAATCCATGCTGACCATAGTAAGCCTATCAGCTGAGACACCAAGATGATCTTACATCTAAAAGAAGACCAGACAGAATATGGGGAAGAAAGATGGGTCAAGTCAAGGAAGTTGTAAAAAAAAAAACATTGGCTATCCCACCACATTTATTTGTAGAAAGAATGAGAGAAGGAAATCAGTGATGAGGAGACAGAGGTAGAGAAAGAGAAAGAAGAAGCTCAAGTTGGAGAGATGGAGAGAAATCCAAGATCGAAGATGTGGGATCTGATGAAGAAGATGAAGGCAAGGACAACAAGAAGTAAATGAAGATCAAGTAGAAACATATTGACCAGAAACAGCTGAACAAGAATAAGGCCATCTGGACATATAACCTTGATAATTGATATCAATAATATCATATATGCCAAGAGAAGCAAGGCACATTTTATGGTCTCACCAATGGTTAGGAAGATTATCTGGTCATAAAATACTTCTCTTTTGGAAAGACAGTTGGGATTCAGAGCTCTTCACTTCATCCCCTGCCAGGCTCCCTCTGACCCCTTGGAATACAAAAAAGAAGAATAAAATTAAACTGTATCATGACATGTGTTTATCATGGATAGTTGTCACAAGCTTATTCCCAAGTATCTTAATTTTATCCAAGGTGTGTTGGATTCCGAGGATCTACTCCTTAACATTTCAAGAGAAATATTGTAATAGAATAAGATCCTGAAGGTCATCTGTAAGAATATTCTCAAGAAGTATCTATAGCTCTTCTCTGAACTGGCAGAAGACAAAAAGAATTATAACAAATTGTATGAGGCCTTTTTGGAAAAACTTTAAGACTGGAATTGATGAGAACTCAACTAACAAGTAATGTTTATCTGAACTGTTGTGTTATCACACATCTCAGTCAGGAGATGAGATGACTTCCTTGTTTGACTATGTGTCCAGAATGAAGGACACCCAGAAATCCATCTATCTTTTTACTGATGAGAGGAAAAAAGAGGTGACTAACTCTGCTTTTGGGGAATAGGTATGGAAACGTGGTTTTAGTAAATAAAACAGAACCCATTGATGAATACTGTGTGCAGGAGCTAAAGAAATTCTCTGAGAAGACATTTGTCTCTGTTACTAAGAAAAGTTAAGCACTTTTAAAGGATGAAGAAAAGAGAAAAAATGGAGGAAAACAAGGCAAAACATGAGAACTCATACAAGCTAATGAAAGAAATTTTGGATAAGAAAATGAAAAAGTGACAATCTCCAAGTGATTGGTGTTTTCACCCTGTCGCATTGTGACTAGCACATACAGTTAGACAGCCAATGTGGAATGCGTCATGAAGTCCCAGGTTTGAAAGACAGCTCCACGATGGGTTACATGACAAGCATGCCATTATGGAGACTCTCAGGCAGAAGGCTGAGGCTGACAAGAATGACAAGACTGTGGACGATCTAGTAGTGCTGCCTTTTGAGACAGTTCTATTCTTTATGGGCTTTTCTCTTGAAGACTCCCAGATTCACTCAAATAGAATTTATCACATGATTAAACTAGGTCTTGGCATTGATGAAAGTGAAGTAACAGCAGAAGAACCCAGTGCTTCTGTTCCTGATGGAATTATCTCCTCCCCCTCCCCAACTAGGAGGAGATGAAGATGCATCCCATGTGGAGGAGGTGGCTTAGATAAACCTCTGCATCATGTAGTTTCCTCTGTTTCCCATGGTAGCAGTAATGATCCCATCCTGCCTGGCTTCATCTGCCCATATCCAGTGACTCTTTTGTTTTATTTTTCCTTCTGTTTTCCAGTGTATTAGGCCAGGGCGTACAGGGCCCCTGCTCCCCCTCCTTTGTTCTGGGAAATAGGATATTGTGTAGCGTGGGATTTTTATGTTTATTTTGTTCTAAAATTAAAGTATACAGAATAAAAAGAATAGAGTTTTTATACAGAAAAAAAAAGGAAAAAAGGGACTAAAGCAGAGAATCTTAAATCTCGGGTTCATGTTTAGATTTCAGGTAATCCATAACCTTTGAGAAAAAATTTCCTTTTTATTTACACTAATGTCTACCTGAGATTTAGCATTTTTTCAATTCTGATTTTTTTTAAAAAAATCATTATTCTGAGAAAATGTTCGTAGGCTTTACCAGGCTACAAGTTAGGAACACCTAAGCTGGAAAAATATATACTTGATATAATTTCTGAGACAAACTGCCAATTACCTTTTTTCTTCCCTTCCTTGCCTTCTCTATTACCACTATCTTCTGTACTATTCATTCTGTAATCTCACTGAGAAAATGGCATAACCTGGTCCCCTCATATTAGGACTTATAATTTAGAGTGATGAAATTTGATGGAGTTCCAGGCTGTTCAACTAACCCTTTAAAATGGGCTTTCCATGAGTCATTGACAAACTAATTGTCCATCTTTATGGTTAAGATGGCAATGTGAAGCTGGCCATGAACTCTCAAGCCACTGGTGCCCCTCAGGAAACAAGAGAAAATACTAAGATCATGAAAGGTGAAGAGCTGTGCAGGAGAACAGCCATCTGAGACTCACTGGGCACCCTCTATCTATCATCATCAAAGCCACTTAACTGACAGAATCTGTCAGCTCAGTACAACAAACACTTATTAGGTGCCCACTCTTTGTAGAGCATTGGGAAAGACACATAGAAAAAGTAAGACAAAGTGTCTTCCTTCTAGTAAAAGGGAAGAGGAAAAATGCACAAGAAACTATAATGCAAATTATTAAATGATAAGCACAAAGAAGAAGTCAGAATGATTTCTCCTAAAGCTACCTAAAATTGCATTAATTTTTTTCGTCTTTTAAAAAATTGTGTTTATTTATTGGTACTTTTAAAGTTCTGAACTGTCTTTGACCTTCCCTCCTTCCCCTTCACTAAAAGCTACTATTTCTCACACACACACACACACACACACACACACGTAGATGTGTATGTATGTAGATTGCATTAATTTCTTTGGCTGCTATATCACATTGTTTCTGGAGGATGGACAGAGAAGAGGGTACTCAGGTTTAGGGTAACAGTAGGAAGGGATATTAAAGGGAAAATTCAGATATTATAGGCTGCTTGGTAAAAGAAAATATGTCACTTTGCCTGTATGATATCACCCAACAAGATTATCCAGCTCCTTTTATTCTGTTCTCATTCAACAAGTTTCTGATATAAATGAGGTTTTCCAAATAAACCTTCTTTCTAGGAAGGGAAGATACTCCAACCAATTGATGCCAGTATTCTGAGCTTCTTATTATGAATATTTCTTATTGTAAATGAATAAATAAATATCATCTATAAAGTGATATAGATGGATGATAACAAAAAACAAAGAAACTGAGTAATATCACCTCAAAGAATAGTGAAGAATATAGATGTAGAGAATGGAGGGCTGGACCTGGAGTCAGAAAGATCAAATTTAAATCTGCACTTAGAGCAACACTCTAAGCAAGTTAATCTGCCTCAGTGTTATGATGCCTATTTGTAAAGTAGGGATCATAATGGCATCTGCCTCCCAGGGTTGTTTTGAGGACAAAATGAGATAATTTTTGTAAAATCCTCTGTAAACCTTAAAGAACTATATAAGCACAAGCTACTATTACCAAACTAAACAACAACAACAGCAACAAGTGTTGAATCTGCTGAAAGCTTGACATGAAGACAACAAACAGATGAAAGTAGAATTGATCTTTTGACTTTCTACAAAGTCAGTGACAGTAGAACTAACACATTTGGATTAGAGAGGCAGCATGGTATACTAGACAGGGTTCTAAATTAATAGAAGATTTAGGTATAAATCCCAGCCTTATTACCTATTACCTATTAGTCACTTAACTTTTTGGCCTCAGTTTCCTTATCTGTGAAGTGAAGCTAGCCTAAATGACATCTAAAGCCTCTTTCAGCTCAGTTGGAGGGTCTTATGACTAAAATCTCCAGTGTGTGCTCTCTGAGGAAGAGGAAATGGTAATAAAATGAATACTAAAAGAGAAGAGAAACTTGAAGAGAACTAGAAAAGAACTTCTTAAACTTATTTTCTTTTTTTAATTAAAGTTTTTTATTTACAAAACATGCATGGGTAATTTTTCAACATTGACTCTTGCAAAGTTTTCTGTTCCAAATTTTTCCCTCCTTCCTCCCACCCCCCCAGATGGCAGATAGTCCAATACATGTTAAATATGTTAAAATATATTATAAATCCAATATATGTATACATATTTATACAGTTATCTTGTTGCACAAGAAAAATCAGATATAGAAGGAAAAAAAAACCTGAGAAGGAAAACAAAATGGAAGCAAACATCAACAGAAAGCATGAAAATGCTATGTTATGGTCCATACTCAATTCTCACGAGCCTCTCTCTGGGTGTATATGACTTTCTTCATCACTGAACCACTGGAACTAGTTTGAATCATCTCATTGTTGAAGAAAGCCATGTCCATCAGAATTGATCATCGTATAGTCTTGTTATTACCATGTATAATGATCTCCTGGTTCTGCTCATTTCACTTAGCATCAGTTCATATAAGTCTCTTCAGGCCTCTCTGAAATCATCTTGTTGGTCATTTCTTACAGAGCAATAATATTCCATAATATTCATATACCATAATTTATTCAGCCATTCTCCAATTGATGGGCATCCATTCAGTTTCTAGTTTCTAGCCACTACATTCTTGCACATGTGGGGCTCTTTCCTTCCTTTAAGATCTCTTTGGGATATAAGCCCATAGAAACACTGCTGGGTCAAAGGGTATGCACAGTTTGATAACTTTTTGAGCATAATTCCAAATTGCTCTCCAGAACTGTTCACAGTTCTACCAACAATGTATTAGTGTCCCAGTTTTCCCACATCCCCTCCAACAATCATCATTATCTTTTCCTGTCATCTTAACCAATCTGACAAGTGTGTAATGGTATCTCAGAGTTGTCTTAATTTGCATTTCTCTGATCAATAATGATTTGGAGCGCCTTTTCATGTGACTGGAAATCATTTCAATTTCTTCATCTGAAAATTGTTTAGAATGTTTTAAATTTAAACCAAACCAAGTACTCATTTAAAAAAACCATGATGTTTGAAAGCTTTTTGAGTTTAATTTTTAATATGGAAAGATATAGAAGATAAGAAAAAAAATGATTATCTGCACTTAATTGTAGCCTGCTTGGGGAGTGATAGTAGGAAAAGTGCACAGTAGAGAACAAGAAAATAATCTATAAGGAAACAAAGGAAAGATGGATGAATATAATAATCTATTCTATTTAATATTATATATGCTTTCTTGAAATGGAAATTTATTGTTAAATATTTTGAATCCTTTTTGGTGCTTTGTTGGGCACATGATAATGTTTTGTTTTATTTTTCTTTTCTGTCTTTTTCTATTCTGTTTTTTTTTCTTATTTTCTATTCAGTTCAATTAAAAAGATTAAAAAAGAAAAGAAAAGAAAAAAAAAACCATGGGCAGTAAGTACTATTGCTGTCATTAAGTCATTTAAATCCCAGCTTTTTAAATTGTGGTTCGAGATCCCTTATGGGTTCTCATAACTGAATATAGGGGTTATTAAATTATGCCTTATTGTTATATACTTTTATATATCTGGGGTCATGTGAAAATTTCTCAGGCAAAAAAGATGTCATGAGTGGAAAAAGTTTAAGAAGCCCTGATTTAGAGGATGTCAATATACTAGTACTTTCTTATCTCTGGAAAATCTTTACATTTATACAAACATTAAGGCTGTCCTCGATGAAAATAAAAGAGAATAGGTTAACTTTCAGAGATGATTTTCTGGAGCATGCTATATTTTTACAGTTACATATGATTGAAAAGTATGTGGCATACAAGATCTCATGTTTATATTTGTTTAAAAGCTTTGATTCAACAACAAAAAAAAAAGCTTTGATTCTAACAAATAATAGAATCATAGTACCCAGCTAATGTGGAGGCTAAGGCTGGTGAATCTCTTAAACATAGTGAATTGGATTTGAGTAAGTAAAAGCTGTGCAAGGTCACCTGCCTCACTTTCCCCTCCAGAGCCATCTGGGCCCAGTGGCAAGATATAGATCAGGACAACTGAAGATGGCTCTGGATGCAGTAGGAAACCTTGGTATTTTTTAAGCTGAGGGTTTCAATAAGTCTCAGTTTAACTGAGGCTGCATCTAATTCAGTATTAAGGCTAGGTAACAAATGAGGCAAAGAGCCTTCTCTTCCACCTAGTCCCAACCTCCAAAAAAAATTTTAAATGAATAAATGAATGAATCTAAGAGGGGAAGACTCTCAAGGTTTCTGGCCAAAGCAGAAATGACTGTTATTTACCTTCAATCTGAGTCAATCAGGACCCCAACAATGACCAGATGGGGCTTGGCCTAGGACCCTTTGGTAGTCCATGAAAATCAGACTAGTTTTGGTTTAAAGCAAAGTCCTTAAGAAAGAAATCTAGCCAGTAAACGCCAAGATATCTTGGAAGAGTTAAGAGGTACAAAAAAAGAAAAAAATATTTTTAAGAGCATCTGTGGGTAAGGGTATATAATAATAAGGATATTATGTAAACAGAGGAAGGATAAGAGGGAGGTAAGGAGGGAAATTAGGAGTTCTGAGCTTCAATGGATCATGCTGATTATTCACACAAAGTTCAACATTAATATGATGCATGTCCAGAGAAGTGAGTCATCAGATTGTTTAATGTGGGTCAGATTGGTCCAGATCAGAAATAAATGGGGGTCAAAGCTCCTTTCCCCAATCAGTTTTGAGACTCAACTTCTACACTTCCAGCCTGGAGGAGTTGGGGAGAAACTCCTTTAATTTGATAACGCAAAATGTTACCTTAAAATCTCTCTATAAAATATTTCCCATGTTTGTATTTACATATATAAAATTTCATCACTTCCTGGCAAATAAGGGGAGAAGAAATGGGATGTGTCAGATTTTATATTCATGGGCCCAAAGATCACTGTAGATGGCAACTGCAACTATGAAAATTAAAGACTTGCTCCTTGGAAGGAAAGTTATGGCAAATAAGGACTGCATACTAAAAAGCAAAGATATCATTTTGCCAGCAAAGGTCAATATAATCAAAGCTTTGGTTTTACCAGTAGCAATGTATGGCTATGAGAGTTGGACTATAAGTAAAGCTGAGTACTGCAGAACTGACACTTTATGCTAGAAAAGATTCTTGAGACTTCCTTGGATAGCTAGAAGGTCAAATCAGTCAATAGTTAAAGAAATTGATTCAGAATATTCACTAGAAGGTAAAATACTGAAGTTTAAATGCTCTGGACACATTTTATAATGAGAAGCCCCTGATGTTGGGAAAAGGGTTGGGAAAGATTGAAGGCAAAAAGGAAAAGGAAGGGAGGAGGATAAAATGGATAGATAGTATCATGGAAACAATAAACACAAACTTGGGCAGACTTTAAGAGACTTTGAGAAATAATGAAGGATATAGGGGGCTGTGCTATGGTCCATGGGTCACAGAGTCAGACATAACTGAATAATTGAACAACAAGATTCTTTCAAAGATTTGATGATAGTTTCTTCAAGGATCCTTTAAATATCAAAATCAAACAATATTAAACACCAAAGCATGCTTTAAAACAAAGGTGTTTGCTTTTTCTGTCTATTCTACAAGAAAAAAATAGGATATTTGCAAAGGTTTCTTTAGGAAGGTCATACTAACCTGTTTCATAATTTTGTTTAAGACCAGTCCCACTAATTTTTTATTTAGGCTCCTAAATACCATTAAGAGTAAATGCCAGTACCCTTTGTTTCTACTGTGCCTATATCCCGAAGAGATCTTAAAGGAGGGAAAGGGACCCA
This sequence comes from Myrmecobius fasciatus, assembly GCA_023553655.1. Taxonomy (NCBI): domain Eukaryota; kingdom Metazoa; phylum Chordata; class Mammalia; order Dasyuromorphia; family Myrmecobiidae; genus Myrmecobius; species Myrmecobius fasciatus. The sequence continues at coordinate 99,393 of JAJPUD010007029.1, forward strand.
CATGTGCAAAAATGTTTGTGACAGCCCTTTTTGTAGTGGCTAGAAACTGGAAACTGAAAGGATGCCCATCAATTGGAGAGTGGCTGAACAAATTATGGTATATGAATGTTATGGAATATTATTGTTCTGTAAGAAACGACCAGCAGGACGATTTCAGAGAGGCCTGGAGAGACTTGCATGAACTGATGATGAGCGAAGTGAGCAGAACCAGGAGATCGTTATACACGGCAACAACAATACTATATGATGATCAATTCTGATGGACATGGTTCTCTTCAACAATGAGATGATTCAAAGCAGTTTCTGTTGTTCAGCAATGAAGATAGTCATACATCCAGAGAGAGGCCTGTGGGAACTGAATGTGGACTACAACACAGCATTTTAACGCTTTCTGTGAATATTTGCTTACATTTTGTTTTCCTTCTTAAGTTGTTTTTTTTTCTCTTTCTAGATCTGATTTTTCTTGTGCAGTAAGATAACTGTATAAATATGTATACATATATTGGATTTGTCATATAATTTAACATATTTAACATGTATTAGACTACCTGTCATCTAGGGGTAGGAGTGGGGGGAAGGAGGGGAAAAGCTTGGAACAAAAAAAATATTGCAAAGGTCAATGTAGAAAAATCACTCATATGTTCTGTAAATTAAAAGCTTTAATTAATAAAAAAAATAAAAACACTAAATAAAAAAGAGTAAATGCCAGGGTCAGTTAGATGGCACAGTAGATAAAGCACTGGTCCTGTTGTCAGGAGGACCTGAGTTCAAATCTGACCTCAAATACTTCCTAGCTGTGTGAGTCTGGACAAGTCACTTAACCTCAGTTGCCTCACCAAAAAAAAAATTATAAAATTTTAAGAATAAATTCTCCCACAAAGAACTGGAAATTAAAGGAATGCCCATCAAATGGAGAAGGGCTGGACAAATTGTGGTATATGAATGTAAGGAGATACAATTGTGCTATAAAAAATGTGCAGATTTCAGAAAAAATCTGTATTTATGTGAACTCATGCTGAGTGAAGTGAGCAGAACAAGGACAATATTATATGTAATCTACTTATTTATTTATTTTTAATGCACATTGCTTTATGAATCAAATTGGGAGAGAAAAAGGGAAAAATCATGGGAAAGATTTAAAAAAAAAACAGAAAAAAGGAAATGTGTTTATTTACATTCTGTCTCCATAGTTCTTTTTCTGGATGCAGATGGTATTTTCTTTTTTTTTTTGCAAAACTTTTTTCCAAATTCCCCCCCCCCGCTCCCCATCCCTCCCCTAGATGGCAGAATATCTACTACATGTTAATTATGTTAAAATACCTGACAAATAGAATATATGTATACATATTTCCACACTTATTTTTGTGCAAGAAAAATCGTTTCTACAAGAAAGAAAAATCAGAAAAAGGAAATACAATGCAAGCAAACATCAATAGAGAGCATGAAAATGATATGTTGTGGTCCACATTTCACATCCCTCTCTAGGTGTATATGGCTTTCTTCACTGAACAATTGGAACTGCTTTGAAACATTTATTTCATTGTTGAAGAGAGCCATGTCCATCAGAATTGATCATCATATAGTCTTGTTGTTGCCGTGTATAATGATCTCCTGGTTCTGCTCATTTCGCTCAGCATCAGTTCATGCAAGTCTCTCCAGGCCTCTCTGAAAGCATCCCGCTGATCGTTTCTTACAGAGCAATAATATTCCATAACATTCATATACCATAATTTATTCAGCCATTCTCCAATTGATGGGCACCCATTCAGTTTCCAGTTTCTAGCCACTATAAAAAGGGCTGCCATAAACATTCTTGCACATGTAGGCCCTTTCCTTCCTTTAAGATTTCTTTGGGATATAGGCCCAATAGAAACACTGCTGGGTCAAAGGGTATGCACAGTTTGTTAACTTTTCCAAATTGCTCTCCAGAATGGTTGGATCCGTTCACAGTTCCACCAACAATGCATCAGTGTCCCTGTTTTCCCACATCCCTTCCAACATTCATCATTATCTTTTCCTGTCATTTTAGCCAATCCGACAGGTGTGTAGTGGTACCTCAGTTGTCTTAATTTGCATTTCTCTGATCAATAGTGATTTGGAGCACCTTTTCATATGACTAGAAATAGTTTTAATTTCATCATCAGATGGCATTTTCTGTCCAAAGTCTATTGGGATTGCCTCAGATCATTGAATCACTGAAAAGAACCAAATTTTTCATAGTTGATCACCACACACTTTTTTTTTCCTTTTTTAAAAATTAAAGCTTTTTATTTGCAAAACAAATGTATGGGTAATTTTTCAACACTGACCCTTACAAGGCTTTCCGTTACAAATTTTCCCCCCTAGCCCCCACCCCTCCCCTAGATGGCAAGAAGTCTACTACATGCTAATTATGTTAAAATACTTGACAAATCGAATAAGTATATATATATTTTTACAGTTATCTTGCTGTGAAGAAAAGTCGGATCTATAAGAAAGAAAAAAAAATATGAGAAGGGAAACATTATGCAAGCAAACATCAATAGAGAGCATGAAAATGTTATGTTGTGGGCCACATTCATATCCCTTTCTCTGGGTGTATATGGCTTTCTTCATCACTGAACAATTGGAAGTGGTTTGAAACATTTCTTTGTTGAAGAGAGCCATGTCCATCAGAATTGATTATCATATAGTAGTGTTGTTGCCGTGTATAATGATCTCCTGGTTCTGCTCATTTTACTCAGCATCAGTTCATGCAAGTCTCTCCAGGCCTCTCTGAAATCATCCTGCTGGTCATTTCTCACAGAACAATAATATTCCATAACATATACCATAATTTATTCAGCCATTCTCCAATTGATGAGCATCCATTCAGTTTCCAGTTTCTAGCTACTACAAAAAGGGCTGCCACAAACATTCTTGCACATGTGGGGCCCTTTCCCTCTTCTAAGATCTCTTTGGGATATAAGCCCAATAGAAACACTGCTGGGTCAAAGGGTATGCACAGTTTGATAACTTTTTGAGCATAATTCCAAATTGCTCTCCAGAATGGCTGGATCCATTCACAGTTACACCAGCAATGTATCAGATCACCATACATTCTTGCTGTTGTGTACAAGGTATTCCTGGTTCTGTTTGTTTCACTCAGCACTAGTTCATGTAAATCTTTTCAGGCTTTCTAAAATCAACTTGCTCATCATTTCTTATAGAACAATAATAACCCATTATCTTCATATACCACAACTTGTTTAGCCATTCCCCAATTGATGGACATCTACTCAGTTTCCATGTTTTTGCCACACAAAAAGGGTTGCTACAAACATTTTTACACATGTGGGTTCTTTTCCTTTCTTTATGATTTCCTTCTGATTTAGACCCAGTAAAGGCACTTCTAAGTCAAATGGTATGCACAGTTTTATAGCCCTTTGGGCATAGTACCAAGCTGCTCTCTAGAATGGTTGGATCATTTCACAACTCTACCAAAAATGCATTAATGTCCCAGTTTTCCCACATCCCCTCCAACATTTATCATTATCTTTTCTTGTCATCTTAACCAATCTGAGAGGTGTGAGGTGGTATCTCAGAGTTGGAAAACATTGTACACCATAACAACAACATTATGTGATGATTAACTTTGATAGTTTTTGCTCTTCTCAATAAGACAATGATCCAAGATAATTCTAAAAGACTCATAATGAAAAATGTTATTCCATATCCAGAAAAAGAACTATGGAATCTGAGTGTATATCAAAGCATACTACTTTTACTTTTTTTGTTGTTTTTTTTTCTCTTGTAGTTTTCTCTTTTGTTATGAATCTTCTTTCATAACATGACCAATATGGAAATATGTTTAATATTATTTCAGATTGCAAGCAGTTTTAGGGAGGGAATAGAAAGGGGAGGGAGGCATAAAAATTGGAAATAAAAATGTTATTTTTAAAAAGTAAATGTTGAAAACTTTAAAAAGAAGAAGAAATACCCCCAACAACCACTGAAGGAGAATAACTTCTATGGAAAAGATGCCTATTCTCCCCACTACCGCCATCAACCACCATCTCTACCACCCCTAACATTAATTGCTAACCAACTGCCATTGACCCACAGATAAAGCCAAGGGCCCCCAGAATAGCAATTCTTTTAAGTTCACTGCTCTGCTTCCACTCTGGCCCATACATCACTGATAGATGGGACTAACCATCCAGGTGATCTAACTGCCTATGCAAATGTTGCTCCAGCAGCCACAGGTTCTAAAGACTCGGGAAAGAAGGTTCTCTCCATCAAAGTCCTTTATGTTCTCAAACAGTTAAACATCAGAAATGGAGATGACTTCATCAATGGAAATAACATTAAAGAAGATGCATTATTACCTGTGATTTCAGTATCCTCATCATCTTGCTATAAATATTTCTCATTATGATTCAATAAACAGACCTCTCACCTTTAGCAGAAAGCCGCTATGTGTTGCTTCTTCCTATTAGAATATGAAGTCCTTGTGAAATGGGGCTGTTTAACTTTTTCTTTTCTTTCTTTTTTTTTTTTTTGCAGAACCAGGAGAACAATTTTCAGGATGGCTATAGTAACATAAATAAAAAAAAACAATCTTGAAAGAATATAGAACTTGGATCACTGTAGTGACTTTACATAATTTCCAAAAGCTGGTGATGAAGCATGCTTCCTAGCTCTTGGCAGAGAGCAGGTGCATGGTTGAGACCTATGCATGCATTGTCAGAAATGACAAAAATGTTGACTTGTTTTGTTTAATTCTATTTATTTGTTACAGAAAAAAATGTTATATAGAAAGTGGAAGAAATAGACTAATTATAATAGTCATCACTTACATATATTATCTCATTTTTCCATACAACAAACCAGTAAGGTAGCTGATATTATCATCCTCATTTTACAGATGAAACTATAATAGCCAAGAAAAGTCAAGTGACTTACCAGGATTTGTGAAGTGAATAAGTGCCTGAGTTGGAATTTGAACCCAAATTCCTGGTTCCCAGTCCAACATTCTATCCTCTACCACTCACTATGTCCTATTTTTCTAATGGTGAATGAGAATGATAACAAAAACTTATCTGGCCCAGGATGATCAACAGGGGTTGGTTCTCTGCCTTTGTCATGTGAGGAGACTGGCTTATATTACAGCAAGGGGGATTGAAACTAGACAGGTGGTAGGAATTTCTGAAACATTAGAGGAGGAGGTAAAATTTCCTTTGCTGGAATTAGTTGCCTATAAAGGAAGTTGAATTTGGTTTGGATTTTATATTGCTCTGACTAGAAGTCACACTTGGAGAGACCTGCCTACTAGAGCATTCTGGGAGGGTCTGGGCCTCTGAGCTGAGGGAGAATTTTTCCTTGGGATTCCTTCTTCAATTTATCCGCTGTCTTCTGAACCCTTTTTAATGGGCTTTCATTCTGGATATCAGGAATTTGTCTTTAAATCAACTGTAGCTAGCTGTCAAAGTAAATAGCTCACTTTGTACTTGACTGAGGGTAAAAATAATAATTTCTACTTCTAGAGCTCTGTATTGAGGCACAGATTTTAAATATTTAAGAGTTCCAGAATAGTTAGTTCATCTGCTCTTCAGTCTTAAAAGAGTGGAGCTCTGAGGCCTAATCTGAAAGTTAATTGTTTCCCTCCTTTATTCCCCTTTCCATCAATTATAGAGTTAATAAGAAATGATTCTTCTCTCCTGCCAATGTGAGATGATATAGGACCCATTTCCCTGATTTGAATTATAAGAAAGAAAAAAATCCAACTAAATTAAGCACCCCATTCACATGGAATTATGCAGAACACTTGTTTGTTTGATGTCTCCCCCACCTCCCAATTCAATCCTTCCTGTTCCCCATCCTTTTGAGAGAGAAAGAAAGATGGGGCATCTAGAAACAAGTTCCACAACTCTATCCTAGAATTAATTTATAGGTTCACTGAGGATCTGAAGGAAAAGATTCCACAGGCTGATGAAGATCCTGGGAGAAGCACGATGAGTGTGGCCATAGAACTACAATTATTCTTTCTACATTGCAGGATTAGGAGTGCAGCCTTGATCTGGAAAATCCTTGTAAAATTTTTTGATCCTTCCTTCATAACAGAGAAGGTTTGAATTTTTTTCTTTTTCTTTTATGAGGTATTTACAGTACCTCATTGTAAGATTTGGGTTAAGTATTTGGTCATAAGCTCTTTGTCATCTGCTGGCTTCTGCAAAACTCCCCCAAAATTCCCATTTAATTTCTTATGCTGACCCATGATATATCAAAATCACAATAGGGAAAGTCACGAGGTGGAAGTGATAACTGTATAATAAAAAGAGACTGTACTGGATGTCAGAAAACCTGATTTTGAGGCATACTCTGCCACTAGCTCTATATCCTTAGACAAAGCTGTCAAACATTTCTGACTTCAGTTTTCTCATCTGTAAAATGGGAATGATGATAATACCTATTTCATAGGGTTATCATGGGGATCAAATGACATAAAATGTATAAAGAGCTTTAAAAGACAAAGTATTATGTAAATGTTAACTATTATCAACTACTTTTTTTCATTGGAATAAATAAATATAGTCTAAACAAAACAAATCAACACAACGAACATTTCTGAAAATGAAGGCTTGGGAAAGAACATTCTCTCCCACAAAATCCTTCCTATTGTTAAATGGTTAAGCCACAGGAAAGGTCACATTCTACAAGAAAGGTATGTGTGTGTCTTAGATTTCTGTAGTTTAGTAAAAACCATGAATTCCCTTTCAGAATATTTTAAAATACATACAATAGCATAACAAGGTTACAAAAGAAACAAATTATATTGAAATAGTTATAAAAATAACAAATTCATGGAAATCCCAGGAATCTTCTTAATAACTTTTTCTTCCATCAAAACTTATCTTCCCCATGTCCCCTTCCTTTAGTTTTTCCTATGATATAGAGTTACTCTGATAAATGAATGAAGCAAAATATTAACATTAAATGTTAGTTTCATATTAGAGCTGTTAAAATATTAACAGTTGCCTGTATCTTGTCCTCCTTTCTAGGTGATACAATATTTCTAGGGAAACTTAGTTTAACTGATATCAGGATTTGGGGCAATGTGATTGATCTAAGAGTTCTCTGAGGATCTTTAAAATCCTACCCTTGGAGGAAACCACTTCAAATTGGGAAACCGAGACAGAGAATATGTTATGGGAGTCAAAAAGAGCAATGGAGGGATGGCAGAGATGGGACAGCTTTCTCCCTTTGTTGGTTCTCCTTTCTGGTAGAAGGGACTGGACAGATGCCAGGGTCTGAGGAGGGAGTTGGGGCTGAAAAGATTGATCGGGGAGGGAGGTCAGGAAAGGTTTATCTGCCTCCTCTCCATTCTTCCTGTAGTTCCATTGCAAGCTCAGTGAAACATTCCCAGACACAAAGGACCCACCAGTGACTGACTAACTGTTCTTAGTAAGGGATGAATCAGTGTAGGGACTAGGAAGCTGAGTCAGCATTTGCATATAGGCTGGGTCCCTTTTCCCTCCCCCAACTCTGTCTGGGACTAAGACTAGCGAGACTTCCATCAGGATTTTCCTTTTCCACACTGTAATCTTTGAGGCCGAGCAAATATTTGGGGGTGGCTGGGTGGATGTTGTGGTAAAGGGGACTAGGAAGGTAATGCTTCTGTTTGCAAGGGAATGGCAAGAAGAGGGGAAAATAGGAAAGAAATCTTCATTAATTATTTCCAAACACACTGACTTTTCCTCTTACTGTTAATAACACAGGCACCTTTTGCCTGGGAGAGTATTTGAGCCAGTCTGAGACACACTCGCGTGTGACAGGAATAGTTGCCCAGGGCAGAGCTTATTTCTTGGGTTAACTGGACATCTGGCAGAGGGAGAGGGACACTGTGTCCTCATCCTTTCTCAAAATGTTCCATGTGTGGTTAAGATGATTATGTCAATTAAGCCCATCTCTTGAGACAGAAATCAATCTTGTTCAGTAAATTCTTTGTGATGGCATTTGGGGTTTTCTGGGCAAAGATATTGGAGTGATTTGCATTTCCTTCTCCAGCTCATTTTACAGATGAGGAAACTGAGGCAGACAAGATTAAGTGACTTGCTTAGAATCATAGAACTGAGTAGTTATCTGAGACCAGATTTGAACTCAGGAAGAAGAGCTGACTCCAGGACTATCCACTGTCCCACCTCGATGCCTATCACATAGCAGGCACTTAATAAATACTTCACTGAGTTAGCCCACATGTGAATATGAGTGAAGTTATCTAAATGGCAGCTCCTCTTTTTTGAGTGGCCTCTCTGGTTTGCTTGCCTCCTTTCACCAGACTCAAAAGGGTCTAGCCCTTCATGAATACATCCTGGTTGGGTGCAAGTTGCAGCTAAGGCATGTGTGAAGGTACTTGTACTAACTGGCCTTGATTTTGTTACAGAGGGGAAAGTGCAACTTTTGAAGAGGTTCTGGGTTCAGATTCTGTATCTGTCACTTACCTATGTGATGTTGGGCAAAGTCAATCTCTCTGGGCTTTATTTTCTTTATCTTTGAAATAAGAAGGGAGTAGCTAGATAGGATAGTGGATAGAGCACCGGCCCCAGGAGGACCTGAATTCAAATTTGACCTTAGACACTTAACACTTTCTAATTGTGTGATCACTTTATCCCAATTCCTTGTCAAAAAAAAAAGAAAGAAAGAAAGAAAGAGAAAAGAAAAGAAATAAGAGGCTTGGACTAGATGACCTCCAAAGTTTCTTTCAGTTCTTAATTGATAAGCCTATGGGTCAATGACTCTCTGATTCCCAATGGTGAGATATGAAGACATTCAAAGGTAGTCTTCTGTCCTTTCTCCACTCTATCCTTTCATCCATTCATACTTCTCTAAGAGTCATTCTCAATATATCAATTTGTTATCAGTTCTTTTATGTGAGGCTGAATTCAGACCTGATTCAAGTCTGATACAAGATGATTTGAGGAATCACAGCAAAGTCTTTTCTCCAAACATGATTCCCATTCAATTCCAGTGTCTAAAATTCCTTCCTTAAAACTTAGAATGTAAACTCCTTGAGGACAAGTATTATGTCTGATTTCAACATTAGAAGTCCAGACCAATGCTAGGCTGATGCACAATAGATGCCTGATACAAGTCTGTTGCATTTTTATTTACTCATTTGGTTTAAAATATTGCCTTTTTACAACTGTCCCTCCTTTCCCCAAAAAATCACTAGACTGTTGGTATGAATTTTTTTATTATATTCATTTTTACTTGACAGAAAGGGTACTTTGTAAAATAAACCACTGGGGCCCTTTGATTGTAAAAAGCAGAAAGAGATTATCTTCAAAGAACAGGCAAAGACCAGCTATCTCAACTTCACAATCTTACCTGGAGCAGCCTTTTTCTTCTAATGACTAAATCAAGAGCATTCCACTTAGAAAGGCTTAGACTCCTCTAGATTGCAAAAAAAAAAAAAAAAAAAAAAAAACCCAAACAAACAAACAAAACACCTCCCTTGCTTTATAACTTAGTTGGAGACATGTTTTATTGTTCTCTTTTTATGTGGCAGCTAGGTACCACAGTGGAATTAGGAAGACATTTTCAGGAATTCAAATCCTACCTTAGACACTTATTGACAGCATGAGCCTGAGTAAGTCATTAACTCTGTTTAACTCCATTTCCTCGTCTGTAAAATGAACTAGAAAAGGACATGGCAAATCACTCCAGTGTCTTGCTAAAGAAAACTCCAAAGGGGTCACAAAGAATTGGACACATCCCAAAAATGACTGGAAAACATGCAACAGGCATTGTTAGTATTACCCACTGAGAAAAGAAGTGTAAGGAGCCCCTATTTCTGAAGAATTGGACAAAACTGAAATGACTCAACATCAATTATTTCTTGTGTAAAAATGTTTCCCCAAAAGAGAGCAAGAACCCCATTTTCTGTTTCTGAATTCTGTGCTGAGTTTAACATAGGGCAATATAATGACAGATGTTAGATGCTCACTGAACTCTTTTCTTATATATGTTGTCTCCCCCAAGAAAATAGATTAAAAATACTTAAACACTTAATGTCAGGCTGATGTCAGTGACATGCTGATGATACAAAAGCAAATACACACACACACACACACACACACACACACACAAACCAGGGGCCAGAAAAGGGGAGAACATATTTCATCTTATCCCCCCTTCAATTTCAACGCTTTCTCCCATTCCTGTACCTCATTTATCAGTCTTCTAGTATCATACAAACCCCTGTCCCTTGATGGGCTATCACCTTTTCCTGAATCTGTCTCCCCCTTCTCCCAAACCCCTAACCATCCCATAATAATCAAGTGAATCTGGTTCAGACAAACTTTTGGCTAGTTATGGCCTGAGTGGCTGATTCACAAAGAAAGAAACCTGATTTAGTGTTTGGTTCCTGCTTTCTCTTCTGTTTGGTTAAGTTCCATACAGACACTTAATGTTCTCCCTGTTCTCTGTGGTTTTCAGTATGTTCCACTCAGTTATTTCCCATCCCTCCCCCATCCCACCCCAGGCAACCCTCTCAGCTTTGACACTTAGACAGGGCAATGAGGCTTTTGGTAAAGTGAGGCCATAAAAACTAGTGGACAAAGAAAGCCCTTCTTAGCCAGCAGCTGGGGGGGAGGGGGTTTGAGTGTCAAGATGAATGGAAGGAAAGTGAATCAAAATATTTGCCAAATACTTACTGTGTATATTAAGTACTGTACTGAACACTGGGGATATAAATAAAAAATTGAGCTTCTTCCTGCTCTCAAAGAGCTTTTATTCTAATAGGATTTAGCAGGAGGATGGATGGAAAGGTTCAGAGTTCGATGATAGAGAGGAGATAAAGCTGAAATAGAATCTTTTATTTTTTAAAATTTGATTTATTTGGTTACATTTTATGTTTTAAACTATTTCCTTCCCTCCCCTCCATACTCCACACTAGAGAAAGCCACCATTTAACACATGTGTATATGTGTATATACACATACATATATTTACATATATCTACTATACATATTTCTATTTATCAGTTGTTTCTTTGGAGGTGGATAGCATCTTCCTCATAGGTCCTTTGTAATTAATAATGGTATTTATAATATTCAGAATAATTATTCATAGTTGTTCTTTGAACAACATTGTTAATGTACCCAACATTTTCTTGGTTCTGCTCATTTCATTCTTTATTATTTCGTGCAAATCTTTCCATATTTTCCTAAAATCTCTCAGCTCATCACTTTTTTATAGAACAATAGTGTTCTATCATGTAAACCTTGACTTGTTTAGCCATTCCCCAATTGATGGGCATCCCTGAAATTTCCATTTCTTTGCCAACACATATAATCTCTTTAATGTCATTTTCATCTGATAAAAATCATATCTGTTTTTGAAGTTGAGCCATTTGATATTAAGAAAGAACTTTTTTCTCCTGGGGTTACTGTAGCTGTGACAGTTACGGAGGTGGAAGCTCTCCTCAATGATGGTAGAAGAGTGGGAACTGATAGATTTGGGGGAGCTGCCATTTTTGGTGGGTCCTGAATCATTTTATGAGGGTCCAAAGAAAAATGCTGCAAATGGTGGCAATTACATTGCTTCTATGTCTATCCCTTGGGGCAACTCACTGCCTCAAGCTGACTTGCTTGCCTGCCCATGGGGTTCAATTGAATATGAGGCCACATCTCTGCAGGGATCGATCTCCTAGGAGGGCACTGCTATTCCCACAATCCTGGGAGCCTTCATGGTGGTGTATGGGGGAGATAGTGGTTGTTATGGTGGTCTCTTGGCCACCTCACTCAAACTTCTTGCTCCCCCCCCATTCTAGGAGAGTGGAAGTGTTTAAGAAGATAGATTCTTAAGTGACACTTTCAAACAACACTTTATTTTATCAAAGTTCTTCTACCTACATTGTCTAATTTGCTTCTGGCAACACCTCTACATGTAGCTATCCCCATTTTACTAAAGAGGAAAATGAGGTCTGAGGAAGTGTGTTCTTGAGAAAGGTACTTAACCTAGATCTCCCATTTTCCTTCTTTTTCTTTTTTTTTTTTTTTAGGATGTTCTTTTCTTTTTTCTTTTTTTTTTTAAATTAAAGCTTTCTACTTTCAAACCATATGCATGGATAATTTTTCAACATTGACTCTTACTAAACCTTGTGTTCCAAATTTCCCCTCCCTTCCTTCCACCCCCTCGCCTAGATGGCAAATAATCCAATATATATTAAACATGTGGGGCAGCTAGGTGGTGCAGTGGATAGAGCACCAGCCCTGAGGTCAGGAGGACCTGACTTTCCTAGCTGTGTGACCCTGGGCAAGTCACTTAACCTCAATTGCCTCAGCAAAAAGCAATAAATAAATAAATAAACATGTTAAAAATCCAATATATGCATACATATTTATACAATTAACTTGCTACATAAGTAAAATCAGATCAAAAAGGAAAAAAATGAAAAAGAAAACAAAATGCAACCAAACAACAACAAAAAAATGAAAATGCTATGTTGTGTGGATCTCCCATTTTTGCTCCACTTAATTTGCATTGATGCCTTCTGTTATTATTCACAACAATGAACTCCCTTCTCACCTCTACCTTAGAATGATGTTTTCTCCAAAACTCAGCTCAAGAGCTGCCCCTTACAGAAAGATATTCTGACCTCCCCCCTGCCAAATTCCTAGTGCCTTTTCCCCATCCTAATGATATTGTATGTATACCTTTTGTGTTTCTTTCTCTATAGCAGGGGTTCTGAACCTGAGTATATGTTGTAATTTGTACATAAATTCTATTCTGGGAATAGACTTCAGGCAGTCTGAGAAGTTGAATGGAAAAAAAATTGCATCTTTATTTTCATTAGTGTTTGGTTTCTTTTTAAATCTTATGTATTTTATTTTATGCATTTAAAAGCCATCTGAGAAGAAGTCTTTAGGTTTTACCAGACTGCCAAAAAGCGCTACACACAAGATTAAGAACTTCCCTCTCAGCCCATATTGTTTCCCCCTAGGAGAACATAATTTCCTTTAGGACAGAGACTATTTCTTTTTGTATTTCACATCTCCAGTCCCGCACAGTACTCAAGCACATAGCTGGCATTGAATAAACTCTTTGACTTGCCTGTCTAACAGATAACACTTCAGATTACAGAAGGCCTAGAAGAAGGAAATTTTTCTTTGGCTGTCACTTCTTGGAAAAAAGAGAAAAGGAATGAATCTCCTGTTGCTCTGTGGCCAGAAGAGGGCCTTAGGCCTCGCTATGACTTTCTGAGCCACATCTTGACAGCTCTGGCCAGAATCCAGGTACTCTGTTTTGGGCTCTATCAGAGGTCCCAGAGGTGAAGTGAGGTGCAGTATTGGAAAGAGAGGGTTGGTGAAGTGATATGAGCCCAATGAAAGAAGAAACTTCTTCTCCACAAGTCTGACCCTTCTTAGAACAGGGATAGGGTGCTGGAACAGAATACTTAGGTCCAATTGTAAAATTGGAAGAACTCTCAACTAACTTCTAGCTTCACAAAGAGAAGGAAAAGATGTGGGATATATGAATATGTCCTGCTTGTTCATCAGCAGACAGTGAGGTACATAACCTGTATTTTGATTTTTAGAGGTTTTTTTTTCTCAAAATAAGGCAACTAAATAAAGGGCAGCTAGTTGGTATAATGGATAATGCCCTGAGCATGGAATCAAGAAGAATTTAAATGTGATCTCAGATACTTATTAACTATGTGAGCCTAGAAAGTTACTTACCCTCTGTTTGCTTCAGTTTTCTCATCTGTAAAATAGGAATAATAATAGGACCTAGGATTTTAAAAGAATCAAATGAGATAAAAAGCACTTAGCACAGTGCCTGGCACATAGTAGGTACAATATAAATGTTTGTTTTCTTTTCTTTTTCATTCTCCTTTCTCCAGTTGTAATGCTGAAGAAACTGAGGCAGGATAGAGATTAGAGATTTTTAATAATTTATTGATAGTGGAGAGTTTGGAAGTCATGGCCATGTGGCTGAATGGGACTCTTGTATCAAAGCATTCAGCCTCAGAGTGAGGGACTCCAGGGATTCTTATAGGGCTCCAGTGATCAGGGAAACAAAGGCAAGGGGGAGGGGTAAGCACTGGGGGGATAGAAGTTCCAGGAAAGGACCACAAATTCAGTTCTGAAAGGTTGGGGGTATGAAGGAAGGTTCATAAATTCTGATAAGTTTGGGGAGAAGCTAGGAGCCACGAGTCTGAGACCAGAAAGATATGCCTAAACATTGGAGATAAGCCATCTGGAGTTTTATGACTCTTTAGAATGCTCATGGCCAGAGCTCCCAGCCCTAATTATCTCAGTCCTAATGGCCAGGAAGGGGGTTTGCCACCAGGGAGACTGAGGCAGAACAATTCAGGGAAATTGAGGCAGAATAATTCAAGGAAAGTGAGACAGGGAAACTGAGGCACAACACAGTCCCTGTGAGCATAGGACTTGAAATCAATGAATATAGAAGACCTGAGCTCTAAGCTCCTATACAAATTTAAATCATTCCCTTACTCATTTAACAAGCATGTATTAAACCCCTATTCTGTGCTAGAAAACAAATACAAAAGAAAGTCTTTTTTTCTGAAAGACTATGTTTTGAGGAAAACACGCACAAAAATAAATAACAATGTGTGTATACATCATACATATGTGTGTGTGTTTATGTACACATATAAAATATAAAAATATGCATAATTTTAGGGAGTGGAAGCTCTTTCTACTAGGATAGATCAAGAAAGGCCCTCTGTTGGAGGTAATGTTTGAGCTGAGCTTTAAAAGAAGTTAGGAATTCCAGCCAGGTACAAGTGAAGAGTGAGGACATTCCTGGCAAGGGGAATAGACTGGGCAAAGACAAGGAGTTGAGAAATCATTAATGAAGAGCTTCAGATAGGTCAATTTGGCTGGAATGCAGAGTGTTTAAAAGTGAGTAATTCACGAAAACCTGGAAAGGTAGGTTTGGAGTCTAATGGTGAAGGACACAAATTTTCAAAAATTTGCATTTTATCCAACACTTCCTTTCTCTGGGCCTCAGTTTCCTCATTTGTAAAAGGAGGGAATTAGATGACTAGGTGATCATTTGGATTCCTTCTGGCTCTAAAATTCTATGATTATATGGAATCAAACGGAGCAGAAGATTTGTCATCAGAACTTGTAACTTTCTCCAGATCTAGACCAAAGGTTCTCAAAATTCTTGTGATTCTGGAGAATAAGTCCAGATTTTGTACCTGAAAAGACAAGTTACTAGCCCATGTTCACCTATCTAGTAAGTTTCTGAGGTCAGATTTGAACTCAGGAAAGCTTTACTCTTTGTGCACTATGGCACCACCTAGTGCCCCAAGTTTATATTTACTTATTTACAAATTAATGTATCAGTACTACTAAGCTAATAATTAGGTACATATAAAATTTGTACAAAAATGGAAATTAAGAATTGATGAGATAAAATTGGACATTTAATCCTAGAATCAACATGGAGCCACTGGAGTTCACTGAGTAGAGGTAGATAACATGGTCAGAGCAACACTTTAGGGAAAAAAAAA